>APFE030169025.1:1623-17174 GCA_000404065.3 Pinus taeda
ACAGAAGGCTACAACTTTCTCTTTCTTCCAGGGACCACTTTTCATCAATTTTCAAACTGGATCCATGAACATCAAACAATCATCAAGAATCAACCAATCTCCTTTTCACCAACTAGATCTGAAAAAAGTAGATACTTCTCTGACAGCTGTACACAGAACATTGTACCAGAAACCACACAGCAGAAACAGAACCCAAAACACAGCAGCAATAAGCAGAAACAGCTAGATCACAGCTTAATGCATATACGCATTTTCAACAGTCTGCAACTTGCATGCATACGCATATGCGTATGGAACAACCTGCGTATACGCGCCTTTACTTCCTTTAAACTGTGTGTATACGCGCCTTCTCTTTACTGAACCTGCGTACAGATCTATAAAGGACAACACACTCTTCCAGATATTCAATCACTAATTAACCCAGATTATAGATCAGATAAGCGCCACATCAAGCAGATCAAAATCATACAGAGATACTATCATTTAGGCTTAAAGATTATGACCCATGAATAGACCTTATCCTTCCTTTTGTGCTAAGGTTCCTCCTTCCTTCAGATCCAGATCTGTGTCACCATCCAATGTACCAGCTCTAGCACTTTTCAGATCTTCAATAATAATCCAGATGGTAATTTGTCACAAGATCTCCTTCCTCTTTTATAGTCCTAAGCCTTCCCCAATACCATGGTTCAAAACCATAACATTTCAATACCATGAACCCAAAACAATGGATCGACACAATTGACGAGACGCCATGGTCCAAAACATAGGTTCAAGTTCCAAGATCTAACTGCCATGGACAAAAAGAATGATCACTAACATATACGCGCTTTTGTAAAGCATACCCCACGTGTATACGCGCCTTTGTCTAGATGAACCTGCGTATATGTCTTTTTCTACTTTCTGAGCACCTGAACTGAGATCTGTTACCAAAGAAGGTTGCCATCAAGGACAACACCTGTGCCATAGCTCCAAACCTGTGCCATAATGCCAACAGATATCTTGTTGTGAAGACCTCCTAGCTCCACCTGTAGCACTGCAACTTCAACAGTGCACTGTGTTGCTGCCTACTTCATCTGGTCGACTAGCTGCTCCTTCATTGGCCTTTTACCATCTACCTATACCTTCTACTATGTTCCCTATGGACTAGCTAAGTTTCCTTTAATGGTGGCTGTAAGCGCATAGGCTTCATCAAGACAAGGCCCCATTCTAGCCTTGAGAACGCCCTCTTTACATTGCACTGCATCCACCTGCTCCTTTAGCACCTTTGCCTCCTGCAGTTTTGCCAGCCTCTATGTAAGGATGACGAGTGCACGCTGTTTCTTTGACTTCATCATATCTCTGCTGCAGCTCCTAGGCCACTATCTCCAACCTTTGCAAGGTGGGATCATCATGCAAATTGGTAACTACTTCGAGCTTGGTAATCACTTCGAGCGCCTACTTAATCACTGCACTCCTTCACTATGCTATCTATAGCGGTTACTACATCTCTGGCAGCAACCTCGCACTGCTCCTTTACCTCTGGCGAAGTTGAGGGCTGGTCTCTCAACACAAGTTCTGTGATCTTAAGGTTTAGTTCCAATTGAACCTTGGCCAGCTCTAATCTCACTTCATGCACTCTGGCAGCAACCTTTCGAATTCATTCATCCACTAGAGCATCTTCACGAATATCTAGCTTGGGGACAGACCTACATGCCTCCACCAATACCTTGGTAGTGCACTCATTCTTCTTCATGATAGCCTTAAACAACTCGATGGTAGAAGTCTTCTCAGCAAACATTTGGGCATTGTTCACCTTCTGCTCATTGATGATGTTCAATGCTCATTGTTCTCGAGCCCAAAGTTCTGCGATCACACCATCATGCAGGATGTGAAGGGCTTCTCTTGGAAGCGCAGCCAAGTCTAGCCCAACCTTATCGAGGGTGCAAACACTGGACCAATCATCTTCCGCTTCCGTGATCAGTGCTCCATTTGGCAATGCGATAACTTGGGGGTCCAAGGGGTGAAACATTTCTATTGCTTCAATTGTCCTAGGCGCCAACATGGTTGATGTTGTGCTACTTCGACCCACACTGGTCTGCACTTGTGATGCCTAGATATGTAGCTCACACAAACCCATTTGAATGGCACCCAAGGCTTGCTTCTACTGCTGCTTGAGCTATTGTAGCAGTTTCGTGGTGGCATCCCTCACCATATCACCAATGTCATTCAGACCACCTTCTATCAAGGTGATTAGGTCGAGGGAAGTCTTGATGGCCTTAGACTTCTTCAATGACCCTACCTTCTCTAGTTCCCTATTGCGCTTAATCCGGAATGTTGTAGTCTCTGGATCCACTCCACCCTGCCTTGTTTATTGTTCCTCTTCCTCTTCTATTTCTGGGGAAGGAAACTTCTGACTCCTATCAGAGTCATGCTCCTCTTCTTCCTCTGTCTATTTTTCGGCAGTGTGCTCTGCCCTAGCTTTGTCCTTAGCCTCCTTCTTCCTCTTTTCTGCTACTTATTCCATCTTCCAGTTGGACTCTTCCTTCTTTCACTGCACTACAGACTTGCTAGACCCAACTTTCAAGTCCGAAGTGGCACGCCAATCTATCACCCAGCAGCTGAGGACTATTGTGATCACATCGTCTGTGGCTAGGTATGGAAGGTCATACTATTTTTTCTCAAGATACTTCAACACGTGCATGGAGACATGGTGGAAGTCCACCTTGAATTCCACATACTCTATCAGCTGATCATAAACTGCGACGACAACTGTGGCTTGCGGTTGATGGCCATGTGGATATTCATCTCCATCAAGATCCAAAAGACCTTGCTATCCTTGACCCTTTGACGGTCCTTCATATCCGAGAGTGAAGAAAACTTCCCTGCTTCCCATAGGTCTAGCACGACCGGAGGAAACTGACTATCCTATGGTAATTCCCACGCAACCAACATTATGGATAATAACAACCATGCGTAGTGAAATGTCTTGCTTTGATCTTGCACCTCTCTGCAGTTAGCAAGAAACATGCTGCAGAGGTAGCGTTCCTAGTTGAACTGTACGCCCTTTGCGCACTGGGCTACTAAAGACACTATTGGTGCTAACACTTCATCTGCACGACACTTTCACATAATCTTGCATGTCAGGATTTGAGCGGCTACCTTGACTGCGATTTTGGTTATGTTAGTGATGGAGTAGCTGCGTGGCTTCCTTGCGAGCTTAAATTTATCCTTAATTGCTTCGACGAGGTCACACTCACATGCCTTTCTTCCAAATGCCATGGATGGATTTTCTCCTGTGTGCAGCATCCGAGTGATCCTATGGATCAGCATGTTAGTGGTTGGTATTAGCTCCTCTAGCCACAGGCACCCATCATGCACCAAGAACAGCAGCTGCTACATAACTATCGTAGTTATCGGCATGTGGTTATAATGCGGTACCCACAACATGTTTAATAGACCAGCCTTATCAACCCCTTTTACCCACTTTCTTAGCTCCATCGTGGTCACACCAAAGTCTTGGTAAAAGATGCAGTGCATGAGTTAATTTATGGCTAAGTGGGGAAAGTGCTCCGTATCAGCCAAATACCAATCCTCCAACTTTAATAGGGGGATGCACCCCAGGCATGGTCCTTCAAAGACAATTTTTTTTAGCAGCAAGGGTGTATGCAACACGACCTTGTTTTCATCAATGTCCTTCGGAACCTTTGTTTTTCCTTTGTACAAAGGAATGTACTTGGGGAGCTTAGAGATAGGGTTGGACCCCTCAACATCAACATCCTCTTCCCCCATGTCAATGTCTCCCTCATCCATAGGGATCTCCTCAACATCCTCTTTAGGTTCAAGGTCAATTAGCTTTCCCTTCTCCTACATGGTTGGATTTTCCTTCTATGGGTGCCTTCTGGGTGATGTGTGCATTGGCTATGACATTTTCTGCTTATCTTTTTTTTTTTTTTGGACCCTATTGGATTGGTGTAGGCCTTGACCTAGGTGTTCTCAGTGATTTAGGCACTTTTTTCGATACTTCGACACTCTCAACCTCCGGGGAAACCCCTTTAGCTACCATTGCTACTTCTGGGGCAATTCCCTTAGTTGCGATTGCTTCTCCTGCACTCATGGTTTTTGCGAGCACCGACATAATACTATACAACAACTCTTGTGTTTCCTTTGGCAACTTCTCAAACACTGAACTCGCTATGAAAGCTTCAAAGTTCTCATGGTTCATATGCGCTTGAGAGCTCAACACCTCAATTCTCAAAATGCCAACTGTTTTTCATTGGGTAGCCACTTGTAATTTATAGGCATTTTCGAATTCAAACCTGACCGTCCCCCCAAAATTTCATTCATAAATGCTGGATTGGTGGAAAATTTTCATAGATATTGCCCTTAAATTCCAACTTAAATGCTACCCCCCCACTCCATTTGGTCATTTTCCCATTGTCAAGTCATGAACAGTGACCATAATGGTCACTTTCTGGTTACCGTGCATGGTCCCTTCTTGGAGAGTGCATATTCTTGTGTGTTTCTACTGATACTGTGACATTCCTCCATTCTGCACAGTTCCCTGATCGTGCAGCTCCCCAACCTGGGCAGTGTAGTTTATAGTCTTGCGCCTCCTTTCAGCTACCTAGAGCGCTAAGATTGTTCTTCCACCATGTAGTCATCTAGTTGGATCACCGGTGTATGGCTTCAATCAGCTACCATTCACTCACCCTAGGAATGGTTCTCCATTCAAATTTACCAATTGAATTACTCCACCATCGGTAATCTCCTTGATGACATATGGCCCCTGGTAATGCATCTAAAAATTTCCTAGAAATTTATCAAACTTGCTGTCATATAATAGAACTAAATCATTTACGTTGAAGGTGCGTAATTTTTATGTGTCAATCGTGTCATGCCTTTGTGCACTCCTTTTGAACTTGTTGATGGAATCCAACTAGAAATCTATAATCTTCAAGCTCTGTTTGCTGCACGAGCCTCTCCTCCAGGGCTTTATGATCCACCATTCCTGTGAATGCTACTATGCGTAGACTAGGTTTAATGTACTTCATTGGCATCACATCTACCATGCCATAAACCAGGTTGAATGTCGTTTGTCCAGTCAACTTCTTGCAAGTTGTTCTATAAGCCCATAGTACCACACACACACGAACATCCCAGTCATTTCTTTGAGAATTGCAAACCTTTATGAGTTTTCTCTCCAATATTTTATTAAATGCTTTCACCGTCCCACTAGCCTATAGATGACATGGCATGCTCTTCTAATGGTAGACTTGAAATTCTTCTATCATCGCGTTAATCGTCTCATTAAGAAAGTGTGTATGACGATCTCTCATTAAAATTTTTGGACAACCAAACCTTGTCAACACGTACTCAAAGATGAATTTGGTTGTTGTTGCAGTTGTATAATCCTTCACAAGTCATGCCTCTACCCATCTAGTTAAGTACTTAGTTGCGGTGATGATGTATAGCGCACCTGTCTTCTTCCTTGGAGGCTGAATTGGTCCTACAAAGTCAATCACCCCCTTTTCGAAGGGCTGTAGTGATATCTACAGATTCAGTAGCAGTTCATCCCTATGCAAGGGTCTTCCCATCCTTTGGCATGTGTCGCATGCCCTACAATATGCTTTTGAATCCTTATGCAAGGTCGGCCACCATAACCTAGTGCGTAGAATCTTCTGCATTGTTTCTTTTCCTGTATAATGACCTCCCACAGCTTTTCCATGAGCCTCAGCAAGGATGTTGTTTCGTTTAAGCTCTACCACTTAACATAGCAATATTTCATCTCATCCCATTTTGTACAAGTGGCCTGAAATGACAGAAACGTTTGCCACATGCACCACCAGATCCTTCTTTTTTTGGCTTGTATATCCTTTCGGAGCCGTACCTGTCATTAGGAAGTGTATACTATCTTCAAAGTGGTTGTCTGTGATGGCTACTATAAAGAGTTGTGCATCAGGTAGTCCTTCCTCCAAATTCGTAGGTTCCTCTCCTACTTCAATGCACGAAAGATGATCTGGTGTAGCATTCAAGCTTCCTGGTTTAACAATAACTTCAAAATCATACTCCTGGAACAACAACAGCCACCTGCATATCTTCTCCCCCAAAACAGGCTTTTTGACTAGGTATTTTAATGTTGAATGGTCTGTATACATCTTAAAATGTCCACCCAACAAATAATGCCTGAACTTTTGGAGCGCATACACCATAACTAGTCCTTCGCACTCTGTCGTGGAATAATTTTTCTCAGCTTTAGATATCTTCCTACTTGCAAACACTATAGGGTGATCCAAGTCCCCTTCAATAGCCTGTGTTAGTACTTCTCCCAGCACAATACATGACGTGGCCACATGCACATGAAATTCCTTCTTCCAATCTAGGAAGACTAGGATCGATGCGGTGACCATTTTCTCCTTTAGCACATCCAAGCTCTTCTTGCATTCTTCATTCCAATAGAACGTAACATCCTTCTTTAATATTTTTTCCATCAGCGTAATGATTTGGGCATAACTCTTGATGAATTTCCTATAGTATCCTGTATGCCCCAACATTGTGCACAGCTGTTTCACACTCCTTGGCACCTCCAAAATGATTATGACCACAATCTTCACAAGGTCTACCATCAAGCCTTGTCTGCATACCACATAGCCTAGCAAGATCCCAAAAGGGACACAAAACAAAAATTTCTTCAGATTGAGCTCTATATGGTACCTTCAGCATGTATCTAGCATCAAGCATATACTTGCCACATGGTGCTTCACCAGTCTGAACACTGTCCAATCGTCAAAGTATACTTCTAGAAATTTATTAATAAAATCCTTGAACGTCACATTGACTACACGTGAAAAGATCATAGGCACGTTATTCAGCCCAAAAGGCATCACCGTATACTGGAAGAATTTCCATTCAGCCATAAAGGTCATCTTACTTCTATCCTCCGGTGCGATCTTGATATGATGGTATCCATACAACCCATCAATGAACAAATATGCTTCCTGGCTGCCAACATTATCCAAGACATCATCGATGAACAGAGTTGGGAATGTATCATGCACGTAAGAATCATTCAACTTCCTGGGATCTACACATATCCTTACTTATTCCTTTTGCTTCTTTTCTTGAACCGCTATTGGGCTTACCTAAAAAGATTCTTCCACTGGTTCAATAATACTTGTCATGAGCATCTTGTCTAACTCTAAACAGACCCTTTCTTTATACTTTGGTTTGAGGTGGTAAGGTCTTTGCTTCATAGGTTTCGTGCCCAGTTTTAGGGTGATCTTCATGACACCTAGGTCCCCTATTATCCCTTTCAGATCTGAAAACTTTGTGGGAAACAGATCCTGACATTCGCAGAGTAGCTCGGAAACCTTATCTACTATTGTGTCATCCCAGTAGTCTCCAATATATGCAAACTTTGGCTCTGCCTCCATACCAATGTTCACCTGCCTAGTTTTGAGTGGCTTAGTTATGTCTGGGTTCTCTAGCTATGGTCCTTCAACTTTGCAGTTTCCTTCAATCTCTGTAATATTAATCTTCCTTGGGTCTTCGTCTTCTTCTTCTGCTATGACATTGTAGCACTCCAATGCATGGCTTAGCTGGGTGGTCCAATCAGGTTGAATCAAATCTAGAGGATCGTACGGTATCTTGAAAATTGTTGTCTTAACCTCCTACAACACTTCGTCGATAGATTCAAATCCATCCTCAAAACTAAACGTCATGAAAAATCCCTCGCACAAAATATCCCATTCTTCAATGCCATGGCGGAGTTCCGTATCCAAGTACCAATTCATTGGTATAACATCCAAGGTGTGACAAAATAGATTGACTCATTCCGGTTGAGGGTTCGCTCCGTACTCTTTAGTCCATTTGGCCAAATGGTCGTGTGGACCATTTCTCCCATCATATTTTTCTGTTAATCGCACCTTCGGATGACCAAATTATACCCTCATCATCCTCCTATATTTGCGCCAATCATCAAAACTATCTTTGTGCATACCCCATCATCTTGCGGGCGTAGCGTGCAACGCCCAATCAAAGGCTTGGAAGCGGTGCTTCTCTAGCACTTCCATTTCAAATGCATCCAAGAAGTGATCAACATTAGTTAACTCATCGTAATAAGCTATATTTCTTACCTTTGATTATACACAACGCAACTACTTAGTCACTGTTATCACTTGGATTGAACCTTGGGTTGAAGGAAGGCAATGCCAGGGTAACCACAAACCACGCTTAGCCAAGTAGATAGCCCTACTAGGCTAAGAGAGGGCTCTCTCCATAAGGATCTCAGCCAAGTTGACTAGATCAGGTAAGGGATATTAGGCTAGGTATAGTAGCATGAAGTTTTGATTGGAGTTTGAAGTGGTTTTTCCGAATCAGGAGGAGCTGGACAGTTTAGGTCTAGGGAACTAGGTCAAAATTGCAGGGTGTTTCAATGGGGCAAGGTAGGCATAGGCTTTAGCACTCTAGGGCTTGATGGGGTGAGATGTTTAATACTGGTGAGAAGCTAAGAAGAGCATGTGAAAACCATGGATCCTTCCTAGACTACAGAAGACATGAAATGATGAAGGGTTTCCCAAGGCAGAGCACTGATACAATGAATTATGCCTATCAACTTGAAAGCATACACTTAGAAGCATTTAAATGATTAAAGGAATACATAAAACACATTAACATATGATCACATAAGAAGAAACTATACTAAAACTCCATACCACATGGATACCATAAAAATAGTTGCAATTCTTATTAATCTCTTGCCAAACTGCTACAAATGGTGTACAATCAAGGTCTGAGCATCCAGCTGAGTCCATCCCTTTACAATGAGAAAGAAGAAGAAGATATATACATGCATTCAACTACATCCCATCGTCAGGGGTTGAATCCCTACTATTAGGTGCGAATCTAAGTAATACTAAACAAGAAACAGGAATATAGGCATTTCAACAGCTTGCCCCTAAAAGTGAAAAACTAATTCATTTGAGCTCAAACTGACTTCTAAAGAAATGAATCTACCCTCTATTACTATTTATCTATCATAGTGTTGATGCCTCGAAAATCGTTGCATCAACATCGGGGGATAACCACCCGGTCCAGACCTTAATACAGCTCCTTTTCCATTTGGGATGGTGGCTCCGACTAGATATAATGGGACCAGTTTCCCAATGATGAATAAAAAGGGATGGATGAGTGACTGGCTTTCTAATAAGTGATAATGAATGAATGACTTAATCTAAAAGTGAAAATACAAATGACTATTCTATCCCGGGAAGCTTCTATTCTTAAGTGCAATGTTTGATGATCTCTGTTCATCAATAGGCATATAGATGACTCTATTCAATAAACATAGACATTCATTCATATAATAATTGCTTTGTTCAAATAGTTGAACAAAGTAATTAATAAAACATTGTTACTCTTATCTTTTTATATTACTGATACATGTATGATTAGAAGAAAAGCATGTTGTAAACATCCAATAGTGGAAAGTATAAAGAATGTTGTTAAAAGACATGCATATATTCAATAATAGTAAGAATGATTGAATAACAATTCACATAAAAAGAATGAATTCAGATATAGATAGTAGTACCATATGAGCTGCAAATCATTCCCAACATCAATCGCAATTCAAATTCCTTCTTTCAACTCAGAGATACTTTTAAATAAAAGCAGTAGTGCAGATCCACATAAAAGCTTCGTTATCAAAATTGGAATAATTGGCCCAGTCTCTATAAAAAAATACACCTGAAGTGCAATAGTGCAACTTCAGGTTTAAGTCATATACAAAAACTTACGACCCTTTCTAAATACATGAAAGGGTCTATAAATACTTAATTAAACTAACTAAATACAAAACTAAAATGCTACTAAATTGGTATAACTTGATCTTGAATATCTCCCCCACAGCAATCTGGTAGTCGGCAGCATGATTCATCACTCTGGTTGTTTGCCTTTTGACCTGAGTTGGCATATCGCTAACATCGGTTCCACTTCTTGAGGGCGGTTGAGACGAGAATTAAGCTGAGCCGAATAGGTGGCATCATGTATATCAGGAATGATACACCTGATTGCATCTGTTAGACACTTGAGGGCGGCTCTCTGGCTATATGGTTTTACTAGGAACAACCAATAGGTGTCCCAAGTTAAACTTTTAATACCTGTGATCAATCTCCCATTCTTTTCCAACTCTTGATAACATGATTTCTCCAATGTTTTGGCCGATAGTAATTTACCTGGTGTACATTGAGAGATCATATTAGATAAATAGAGAGTATTGTTAATCAATTCAATCAAATTACTTGTGGATAATTTGCATCTAGAAACTGCTTTCTTTGCCTTCATCAATTGGGACTGCCACTCCATGAATAGAATTTATTTATGGGATTCTAGGATTTTAGGCAAATTTGCTGCCTGTCCCTCAATAGTTTCCTGCCAAGTAAGAAAATCTGTTAAGGTATCATCGGCCTGCTCTAAGTCCTGTCTAGCATCGATTGATTTATCTATTATTGATGTTGTTGTAGAGCTATAACAAGGGTCTCTTTCACCTCTAGTTACCTTACATTAATATGTCAATCCGGGATCGTCTGGTTATTTCAAAGGGTGTCTCAGTCTGAGGCTAGAATTTTCCAGAGTAATGCTTGTAGTACAGCTATTCAAAATCTATGCAAGTAAAGTAATGCAAACTTACAACTTAACTACTTCAAAAGACCAAATCACACCCAGTATTACATCAGCCAAAGGTTCGACAGCAATAGCCCATCCTTTTCATAACTGATGAGAATAGATCAGAGGTCTGGGAGCTGAATAGCAGATGCTGGGCTCGCTACAACATGGGATCATTCTTAATTATTAGAAATGAAACAACAGAAATGATAATGAAATGGAACAGCACATCAGCCAAGGGCTTGGTAGCAATAACACATCCCTTTCATAGCTGATGGGAGCAGATCAGAGGTCTGGGGACCAGGTAGCAGATGCTGGGGTCCACTACAGCCTAAGTCTGTCCTTAAGAAACAACAAATTAGCAATCTGGAAATGGAACAGCAAATAAATGGAACAACAAGTAAATGGAACATCAAGTAAATGGAACAACAAATAAATGGAACAACAAGTAAATGGAACAACAAGTAAATGGAACAACAATTCAAGAATAGAAAAACAATTGAAATAAACAATAACCGAGTCCTTTAAGCTGCAAATCTATTTAATCATGCCAATCAAAACATCAATCTCTCAATCTTATATGATAGAACAATACTATAGAACCTTAGAAACACACCATACTTAATCTGCTTCTGTTAAAACACATATGACTGCATCTCATAATAAAGAATAGTCACGTTCAATAACCATGTGAAACAAACTTTTCCAGATGACTTGTTATAATGCAAAATACAATCGTGAAGAATTCTGTAATAAAGTAATAGTGTCCTGTAGGAATTAATCAATACTTAAAGAATTGGTAAAATAACATAGCATCGATATAAAGTTCAAGAACACGAAATGACTTAATCACAACGAAGCATGTAATAGTATATTCTCAAAACACAGCAGATTACTAGATTACTTTTATGAACAAACCACACGGAAACCACGCGTAATAATACAAGAGCAAGTGTCCTCCAGGGCCGGGCCCTTAGCCTCTAGGGGTACACCGCTTAAGATGAATCCAGGCTCAAAGATAAAAAGTGAACAAGTTTGTATTAAAGCATGCAATAAAAGTACAGAAACTCAAGTCTTCAACAGAACATAAAGATCATAGTCCAGATCTTTCTCCAAAGAAATTACACACTTCCAAGAAATTACCCCCCGTAACCAACAATGCTATCCCTTTTTATAGGAGGAATGGTAGAGACATCTAGATACATAAATAGGTAAAACAACGATCCCTCAGGATCTAAGATCTTGAGGGATACGCAGAATCATTAATGTTGCGTTACTTCTTCCTTCTTCTGTTCCGTACTGGTATCTCCACGTCCTGTTTTGGGCTGATCTATGTCGATCTGGTTCACTTTCGGTCTCCTGTCATAGGGACAACAGTTAGCTCATCTTTATCTATACTTTTTGACTGGCCACCTTCCACTTATTCATCCTCCTGTACATAGAAACGACGTTTATCAGTGCTTCTTATTAATTTCTCATGTTTTGTTATAAGTTCTTATTATTATCTAAGTTTCCCATGCAAAAGGATTTTGAGTTTTCATGAAAAGATACCAAAATGACCATAAAAACATACCTTCCTTGGTACTCCACACACCCCCCATCTTACCCTTTTTCATGGCCTCATGAAAACATTATAGTTGACATGCAGAGCAGTGGGGGAGTAGGCTAGAGATGGAATCTCGTGTGGAGGCCTACACCCATGATGCGAAACTAGATGATCAAAGAAATGGCTCGTCTAGCCCTCGGGCATCTCATACAGGGCTTGGTATCCGGGTGTAGGATGCCAAATGATTGGACTCCGGAACCTATATCCTAACCAGGATGGCCCTGCCCTCAAAACAATTTCACCATAGAGGGGGAATTGGTTAGCAACAAGCTTGAAATTTTCATACTTAAATGGCTCTCTGAGCTGAATGTTCAGATTAGATACTCGATATCGAAATTTAGCTGCTTCAATGGCAGGGTCTTTGATAGAAGAAAAGAACTCAAGCCCTTGCCGAATGAGTGATTCATGCATGGGTCCTAGTGCTTCAATCACCCCTGGAGTCCTCATGAGATTTCTATGACTTCTCCATAACTGTTCCTGGTCTCTAGGCTCAGCTCTTACCCATAGGTCTAATCCGTTTTCTTGTCTCTGAAATGCATTGTAGGCTTTGAGCCATTTAATTCGATTGACTGCAATTGAAATGAATGCTTGTAATTGAATGTCTCCAACAAAAGGGCCAGGGTTTAGCTTGGTCTCTTGTTCTAGTACAAGGTTATGCAGATAAAATTCACACAATAACCTTTGTACTTTTACCCCATAATGCTTATAGCAGTTTATAAAATTATCTATAGTATTAATTTCTATAGGAGCACCTGCCCTAACGGCCTTAATTTTCAATTGCAAGTATCTTTCCATTAGAAACATGGCATAATTTTTGGCAGGAGCCCTACATGCTAAAGCATCATTGTACAGAGCACACAAGGTATCCATTTGTTTAATAACTACATCTAATCTATGGGTTACCTTGGCAACTTTCTCTTGCTCCTTTTGCCATCCTTCGAAGGCTTGGCTTTCCGACAGGTTGACATTTCTTAACTGCTGCTGTAATTCCTCATACTTTTCACGGGGGACTGTTTGTTCCCTGAGCCTTTCTGCTTCTTGCTGGGCTTGCTTCAAATGATGGTGAAGGGTTCTTGTTTTGGGGTCCTTTTTCCACGCGTCTGTGGAGGCTGGGAGTTTTACTTGGACTTTCTTATTACGCTGTTTGGAATTCATAACCCTTATTACTCCCGAAGGTGGTGCCTCCGTCTGAACCACCTTATCATCTGTTTCAATTTTAACACGAACTCCAGCCCACTGCTGTTCCTTTTCAAATGGAACAACAGTCTGTTCTTTTGTTTCAATTGGAACAACAGTTTGTCTTTCTGCTTCATTAGGAACAACAGTTTGGCTTCTGTCAGGGTTTTGGGTAGTGGAACAGCTCCCAGTTCTTCACCTCTTATTCTTACAGGGTCTTATTGGCATGGCCGAACCCTTTCTTGTTGAGGTCCTTACCCCCCTTTGTCTTGCTTTTAGAAGCCTGATCTGCTGGTGAAGCCTGACTATCACGTTTAACAGAGTCCCTTTTTATTTTTGCAATTCCCTTATTTCTCTCAAATTCTAAGAAAGAATAGCTAACTGTTTTCCGCGGGTTGGAGTGTGACTAATTTCTAGATTTTCTTCTTGAGGGGGCCGATCCGGGGTAAGAACCTTTCTTGGCTCTGTTGTTTCTTGGGCCAATTCTTCCTCTGCCCTTATTTCCTCCGGATTCTCCTCTGGTACCTTCTGACTAGGAACGGGTTGTTCCTGCCTGATATCTTCTGTTTTCTTCTCATCATGGACGGGTGAAATTTTTATTTCTGCTTCTTTTGCATGCACTTCCTTGGGTGCATCTTTTTCCTGGGTTTCTTCTTTGGCCTGGAGGTTGGATGGACTCGGGGACTGTCCATACTCGCCCATAATGGCCAGAATATTGGCCAATTCATCTTCCCCTATCGGGTTCTGTACTGGGCTTCCCCCCTGTTGTTCCATCCCTTCCTCCTGTCCGGGCCGTTGAACATCTTATGTCTCGTTTCCTTCTTCTTCATCTTGTTCTTCTTCTCCTCCTATTTCTGTTTCCTCTTCGGCGGACTACTCTGTTTCTCTGCTGTTTTCTTCTTCCACCTCTGTCCCTGTGGACTGTTCTTCATCCTCGTTACTTTCTTCTTCTATATATGTCTCTGTTGATTGCTCATCTATAATCTCTATTGCTTGGCTCGTACGAGCCCAGGGTTTCTTTAGCTCTGCTCGTATCCCTACAAGCCGTGCCGACTTTCTACGTTTTGCTGGTTGTTCAGATGTACCAGCGTCAGGCTGTTCTTCAAGTTGCTTGTCGGCTTGTTTTTCAGCTTGCACTTCTGTGCAAGCATCCTCTTTCGTTTCTCAGGGCGTCGGGGTGTGATATCAGTTTGTTTTCATTTTTCTGGGTGTCCAGATGTGGCTGTCCTTTCATTAATAATATCAATTAGTTCTTCCTAGCTTCTATGTTGTTGGGTAAGACTATGGCTTACTATCAAGCGAATTAATCCGTGGTGGCTAACCATAGATTCTTTGTGCTGTGCCTTTTTCATACTTCGTGCCACATCATGTAATAGCGAATTAAGCAATGCAGGTAAATTCACAGAACATTTTTGTTTTAAGACAGCTAGGAGTTTTATATGTCGTGGTCTTACCACGTCTTTTCTGCCCTCGCAAGTAATGTAGCTCTGGACAATTTTCGCCAATTCCGCCCATGGCTCTCCTAGTGTTGCTGGTAGCACCCCTTTTCCGCGAACTGTTAAATTCTGGCCTTCATCCTGAAAGATTTCCACAATCTTCTGCAGCCTTTCCTTTTTTATTGTCCACATTGGTCCTATGGTCGGTAATCCTATGACTTTTGCTATTATATCGGTCGTGACCTCTATTCGTTTTCCTCTGATTGTAGAGTGTTCTTCCTGCAAGTTTTGTAAAAATTCCTTCGCCAAAGTTTCGTTAGACTCCTTTAGGCAGTTGAGGTAAGTCAACCATCTTACTTTCTTCATAATTCTTCGGGCTGCAGCTGAAACGGTCAATGTTTGTGGTTCTCTACGGATTGACCTTCCTCCCATGGCTTCTCTTGTAAATTCTCAAAGGAACAGTAGCTGTTCGTTGAGACTCAGAGAAGCTGGTGGCGTGTTTCTCATTCAAATTCAAATGAAACGGTGTATGAAATGGAAATACTTTGAACAACAATTCATGCAGAAGAAAACAAAAATGGCAAATGATCATACCGTTGAGCCGTGTTGTGCTCGAGTACAAGATCTTCTCGAATAACGAGCTGACACGTATTTTCGGAAATGATGAGGTTACTCCCCCCCCCCCCCCCCCC
>APFE030169030.1:10142-72401 GCA_000404065.3 Pinus taeda
CAATATGTCTCTATCTTCTTTCAATTAGAAACTTCTTTTACAATGATTTTGTACTGGTGCAGTCCATTACCAGTACGCAGGCTGCAACCTGCAGAGAGCTACAACTCTCTCTCGTTTTCCAGTGTCTCCTGGAAGGGAGCTACAACCCCATTTTTTGCTCTTTTACTTCTTTAAGGACCACGTTTCATAAATTTTCAAACTAGATCCATGAATATCAAATAATCATCAAGTACATGAAAATCACCCAATCTCTTTATATAATGAACCCATGAATCACCCAACTCTTCAGAATGTTGTAATCAGAAAAGAAGTGCCAGAAATATAAACCCAGAACTCTGCTGCAATAGATAAAGAACAATCAACAATAGTTTCAAGATAAGAAGCAACTTCACCAACAGGGGCTTGCGTATATCCGGAGCTCTTCTGAGACAGAACTACGCAGATCCGCACTAGTTATTCTTCTGCTCTGCGAACTTTTCTTCAGATCCGCACCTTCACTTATGACTTTCTGCGTAGACTTGCACTGTGCCTTCTTCTCGCCTGCGTACCTCGCACTTTGCGCTTGACTATGCTACGTGCGCCCCGCATTGTGCCTTCTCCAGTACTGCGTACCCCACAATGTGCCTTTGACTGTGCTGCGTACCCACGCACTGCGCCTTTGACTATGCTGCGTACCCACGCACTGTGCCTTCAAATCGCCTGCGGACTTCTGATTAGGGAAAAATTTTCAGTACACCAATGTGCCACAGTCGGTCAGATCCACAAATCTTAGCCAAGTGATCTCCTTCCCTATTTATAGTCAAGCCCTTATTCACACCATGGGACAAAACCATCAATAACCAAAACAAGGGATCCAAACTGGGGCTAAAATAGATCCTATACCACGGTCCAAAACCATAGGATCAAGAACGGCGGGCTAAATACCACGGGCCAAACATAAGAAACCCCACGTGAGTGCGCTTTGTACTGCATGGAAGTGTGTGCACTGGGGTCCGCACCTTCTGTTTGGACAACCTACGTACATGACCACAACTTTCTGAACGGCGTACCTGCGGATCCGCGCCTTTTGAATTGTATACCTGCGAACCTCTTATTTACTTCATTTTGAGAGCCTGAACAGACCATTGCCAATTGAGTGAGTTGCCATCAAGTACAACACCTGTATCATAGAGCCATACCAGAATCATAATGCCAACAGACCATTTAGAAACAAAAAGGTAATGAAGATAGGAGTTTGTATCATTTTGGTTTAATTAAAATTCTAATTGAATTTGAGTTGCTGAGGAGAGGAAAAATATGGAAAGAATTTTTAATTGACAATCAAATCAAAATTAGAGAGGATGAATAGGAAAAGAAAGAAAGCACAGAGTTTATGATTGATATTGATGAGGAAATCCCTTAGATAAAAAAGAATCAAACATAAGATGATCAACCAGAGCCAAATGCAGATGCACCAATGGAAATTGAAAGCAGTTCCAATTCACAGCCAGAACAGGAAGCAGAAATTGAAACTGAGAGTAACAAGGGAGAAAGGAAAGAGCCAGCACCTACAAACAAGAAACAAAGAAGGTTAGAGAAACAGATTGAAGAGCTAAAAGTGGAATTTATGGAAGCAAACATGTTAGAGAAGGTCATAAAGAAGGAAAATGAAATGTTGAGAGCTCAAAGCAAGAAGATTAAGTAGAAAAATGAGAAACTAAAGAAGAAAGTCAAAGAAATTAAGACTAATCAAACTGAAATATGCAAATTGGTGACAAAATGGTACACTAAAAAAAAACGTTCTGAAAGAAAAATATAAGAATATGAAACATGAGTCCCGAGTTCAGAAGAATGCCCAAGTTCAGAAGAATGTAGATCTATTGCTACAAGCAGCAGAGGCACAAGCAGAAATAGAATATAAAGGGAGCACATCAGGATTAGCATGAGGACATGCTAAATCATTGAGGCTGGGGGAGATGTTGGTACTATTTTATTACTATTCGTTTCTTCTAAAAATCCAACATTTATCTACCATTTTCTTCCATAAACTCCTCATAGTCCATTGAAATTGATTAATGAAGCACTATAATTGTTATTTTACATTAAATTTAATTTATGGAATTTTACATTAAAAATTGGAAATTTTCAACAAAATTATGGGATGTAATGACTTCCTGTAATTGGTTTATGTTGTGACATGTGGCATGGCAGGAAAATCGAAACAGAAGATAAGGGCGTGATCTAGGATGTACATACATGGTGGGAAATCTATTTAGCATCGAATTTGGAGCTCTTGAGTACATGGTCAATGTTGGTCAAACCCAGCCTATTCAGTAGAAAAATCTGAAGTTATAATGAATGTACTTGATCTTTTGCTTAAGATTAGGGACCCTAAACTGATTTCGATTTGTTCTAGAAATCGATTAGGATTAGGAAGAACGAAAATAACCTTTTTGGTTGTAAATTTTAATAAAATGGAGGATTTTGATTGTTATTAGAAAAAAAGAATGCTAGTGAAGGCATTGAAAAGAGCAGACTTAAGATTGTAAGTGTATTCCAGAACTTTGTTTTTAATGTAATCTATTCTCGGAACTTAATCAAAGGCATAATTTCATCAATTATGGTGTTTATGAGTTAACTTTCGTATCACTTGAAGTTATTTTAAAGTGTGCCATCAAAGCATGGAAGGGCCCTACGTGAGGATTGGTACACTTTCTTTCTATTTCATAGAATTTAGTATTCAGATCTGAATAGTGTTTTATTTCATTTCATTGCTTGTGAGTTTATCAATTTGATTAGAAGTTCTTGTGATTGTTATTTTATGATTCATAGTAGTAGCTTGAAAATTCAATTGCAAAATTATTGAATAAGTCCTCGTAAAAGGTTTAATTGAACATTGAATTTCAAAATATTTCTATGAACTCTATTTTCATGAATTTGATTCTTAGCATGCTTAGTGTGTTATTTTAAAAGAGCTTTTGTGAATTATATCCTTGTAAGAGGATTGATAACTCAGACTAGTAACACTTTGTTTTTTTAGAACAATTAATTAAATTAGATGATATAAGTGTTTAAATTGTGAAATGAAACATATTTCAATCTCTTGTAAAAGAGTGTTGTAGCCTTTCAGAATAGACACTTATTTAGACAGATTAGATCCTTTTAGGCCTATAAAATTTAGACACGTGCCTATAAGTTTACCTACCTTGGTTGACATTAAATTTAGTCTAATCTAGAACCCTGGATTGGTCTCTACACTCATAAAATACATAAATCATTTTCTTCTTCATGGAGTTCATTTGTGATGTAAGTGTGCCATTCTCTGAACTCCTTTGCAATGTCTTCAATCTAATCTAGAAAGTCCCCTTTCTAGCACATATTCACCTCCAATGCCTCTGTTAGTATGTCCTTGGAGCTTGACTGTACATTATTCCATACCCATGAAAGCTTCATGTGCAATTTGATTGGTGTATAGACATACTACTAAAAAATATCTTTGGTTATCTCCAAGCCTTCCCATTCAATTGTTTTCTTGATTTATTGAATGTATTCCTTGATCTCCTAGAAAATGACCTCCCTGCCTCTGATTTCTTCAAGAGTTCTGAAGGCAGGCATCTCGTGCTTCTCTTTTAGAGACTCAAACCCTTTATGTAGTTGGCTATATGAAACCATAGTACTAACTGACTATGCTCCCAAATGAAAGTAATTTTGTAGGTGGAGTCTCAAATAAACTTTGCCTATTTGTACGGAGATTTTATCCTTCTTTTAGAAATGTTGTGGGGCATCCAAATATTTGGCATCCCACTATTATATCTAATCAACTAGTATATTTTCTATCTTCAAGAGTTTCAACACATCCTATGCATTCGTCTGAATTCCAATGTTGTGAGACATGATCTACTGCATAGGTATCATCTCGTCATATATACATGCCATGGTATCCTCCATTGGCCCCAACTCTTCTTGCATGGCTTACTGGCATTCCACAACGTTGAAGTTCTATGATGACAACCACTGGTTCTCTACTGCAATATGTTATACATGTTGCTTCACTGCATCAACTTCTCTTCTCAACTTGGAATTCTCATTCAATAAGTACTTTGAGTTATCTTGTGTCTCTGTAGTGAATGCAACTTTTTTTTCCATGACCCTTGTATTTCTTCTAGTGTTGGGAGTGATAACCTTATCTGTAGACACTGAGATTGGATTATGAGGCTCTTGTGTGAAGTACTTGTGCCTTTCTTCTATGGTCGTTTTCTTCGGTTGATAAAATGTTACGTTGCATACATCTGTGACTCATTCTGATGTTGGAGGTTTAATCCCCATGTCTCCAAATGTAATATGATCACCTATGAGACGATGCTCCCTTGGAGTAATTAGTTCTTCCTCCATTAACTGAATAGTATCCTCTTGTTTGAACTGCTCCTCTTATAACTCCCAAATCAAGTGTGCTTCTTCTAATCTTTGTGCTAATTCTCTTCTTCTATTTCCCTTTTCTCTTCTTCTTCTTCTTCTTCTTCTACTTCTTGTTTCTCTTCAAGAAAATTATCATGTTGGCTCTTCCTCTCCTCTTCTTTTGTTTCTCCTCTCTCCTTCTTTATTTGTCTAGCTACTGAGGTTAAGGGATCAAATTTCTATTTCTTGTTGCTCTCACTTGTCAAGAAATATCTAATCCTTTTCTTGGGGGCTAATTTATTTACTTGAGGTGTTATATCCTCCTCCTCTTGATATTACAAATATTTACCTACTGAATCGTGAGGTGAACTTGCCTCCAATAGTGGATGTGTCTTCATGTTTTCCTTGTACCCATTCATTATCTTCTCATATTCTATTGTAGACATGGATGAGTACTCTGTATTGTGGCTGATCCTTTGGAAATGTTTCTTGAAAAATCACCTAGGATCATATCCATGTAAATATTTGGTGATGAAGTGTAGGCAATCTATCTCATGTGTCTTTGTTCCCATAGCCTTGTGGCTCTTTAATTCATACAATCTAATCCTCAATGGAAATATAGGCAAAAGGACTTTCTTCCTCCTATGAAGAATTCTTGATAATCCCTTGTCTAGTTGATTTGCAACTTCTTGTATGACCACTTTGTTGGTCACATATTGTGGCATAAGATGAGGGGATATACGAAAACTAAAGCACCTAATGTGTCTAGCCTCCAAAGCTGCAAATATGTCTATGATATCTCTAAGGCACTCCTTAACCTAATCAATATTGTAAGGAAGATCGATCTAAAAAATCATTCGAAACATTACTAAAAATAAGTTTTCAACTAATTTGTCATATACACCTCTAAAGCTCAAGTTGAATAATGCTTTGCAGTGGAAGTAGTCCGATAACTTTTTTCTCTAGGGTCCAGTTCCACTTTAACCACTAGAAAGCATACTATGCAAAAATTTCGTCTAAGAGAAATGCAAAAATATAGAAATTTGATGTGTGGTTTTCTTGCAAAGATGTTTTTTCCTACCCCACCTAACCCTACAATTTGAATGATAGGATATTTTCCTAATTGAAAACTCTACAATGGGTAACTACTATAATAAGCTTGTGTGTTTATCTCTCTTTGAATACCTCAGCGATCTTAAGCCTATATAACTAACAATATATAACTATCAGGTACTGATAGACATCTCTAAGAATCTTCATCGAATACACTGCAGATGGGCGATGGCGGAACTTGGATGGTTCTTGACACCATACTTTTATAACATTAGTAGTGTCAAGAGTTTCCCCTCTTGTGTAAAAGTCATAATTTTCATATTTAGTTGGCTTGAGCATCTTGTAATACGTTTGCATGTATTCACCATTATAGGTGGCGAGATCACCACCACTCTCACTATGTAGCACAATGTGAGAATCATCCATGTCTATAATGATCCATTCAATTACTTCCACACATGACATGAACAAGAATCTGCATGTTATCTTGTGCATCTTGGACTTCTTGATGTTGATATATGCATGTAAATCTTCTAAGTCCATAGGAAACCTCTTCTAGATGAATACGTTATATATTTTCTCCAGGTGACCTGTGTGGCATTGTCAATGAACCATTGAGTACCTGCATATATGAGAACATTGGGCCTTGTAACTTCCACATCTTCATCAAATCTTACTTCTGAAAGTTCTTTAGAGGTCACTTTTCAAGGCGACATGTCTGCAACAGATGACAACAAAGTGGAAACGATTGTAGCATGAGCACCTAATTGGGGTAACACAATCATATTTATAGTATTAGATTAAAATATCCTAACTATGCATCAATAATTGTAAATCACATTCAAAGAGCCATTAGAGATGATAGATCATGAAAAAATATGAACGAAATCCTAAAGTGAATTGCATACAAGATAAAATACAAATGCAAACTAGGAGGGGAAACATTCAAAGAATGAAGGGGACATGCATGGTTATTTGGGGCTTCATAATGCACTCATGCGCTCAAGAAAGGAAGAAAACTCAACAAGGTAACATTGTTTCACCATGAAGGATTGAAGGGATGGAAAAATAGGCCCTCAATTCTTCCCTATGTTCCCATGCGCTCTAGGAGACAAAGAGGTTGCACTGCTGCACTCTGAAGGGATGAAAGATGAGGCTAACAAGGTTTCAGGACTTCAAAATGTTCCCATGAGATCAAGGAAAAGCAGGGCACAATATTTCATATCGAAAGGATGAATTATGAAGCTTCATGCCTTCGTTATGTGCTAATGTGCTCTAAGGAAAAGAGCGCACATTGTAGCACTCTGAAGGGTTGAAGGGAAATTCTTCGTGATGCACTTAGGAAGAAAACTTGGAAAAAAGAGGGTGCAAGTTTCAAGGCTGATGGGACTTCGAGCAAAAGAAGTGCACTCTACCTGTTGGAAGCTCAAAATTAAGTTCAATCAATATGATTCAATGATAAGGTGAGGCAGAGAAGGATTTGCAAGGTTTTTTTAGTTGTTGTCACATGCATGGTTGTAGATGGAAGGTTTCAAGAATGTGAAGAGTATCTTGTATGTGATAGTGCACTAACACATACAAAATGAAGATTCAACATAAGCGATACCAAACAAAATAAAAAATAGTCTTATGATTGACAACAATAAAACCAATATTTGACAATGAAATAATGAAATACAATAAAAGATTTTGACATGCAAACTTACTTACTGCACTAGTTGATGAAGATATTTTTGATTCATTAGTTGTATACTCAATTAATATGAAATTATTATCTGTAGAATGGTTGACTAAGTTTATTAAAAGAAATCAACATGCAAAATAATCCATGCATGAATGCCACTTTTTGTCACATAAAAGGGTTAGTTAAGAGGAGTTAAGAAGGCTCCTATTTTCTATGAGTGCACCCTCATGTGATAAGTTGGCTTACCCATGCAACTAGATAGGGCACATGTCTTCGACATTAAGGAGTGCACCTACGTAATATGCATTTTCTTAAAATGAAGGAGTGTGCTCATGTGGGGTGCACTCCTTCGTCTTGAAGGAGTGTGCTCAACGGAAGTGCATGTCTTCGTTAACTTAAAGTGCACTTTTTTTCTTTTTGAGATATTTTCTTGATTTTCTTTTCTTTTGAGTGATTTTGAGTATTTTTCTAGTGTATTCATAGCAATAAGGCAATTTTCTAAGTCTAGAAAGATGATGAGTTCACCTAACATTGTACTAATTAACTAAAATGATTTCTAATGGTTAAGTAACCACTCTTAGTAAATATTGACTTAAGAGGATGTGACTATAGGAGAAATTACATGAATAATAAAATGAAACACATGATGAATCAAGGGGGCTCGAAGCAAAAATTGTTGTAGACTCCAAAATTCACATAAGAAAAACTTTTTAAGGGTCATTGTCACAGTGGAAACACTTGGCGACAAACTAGGATAACCCCAACTTCTTTGAAATAGTTTTGTGGTATGCACAGAATCTCATTTATTTAGAAAGTATTGGTTCAATCAATAGGTTACCTTAGCTCCCCGCTCTTACTCGGTTAAATATATAGTCTACCCTACTTCATTACTCAGTTTACCACAACAATATCACAAGGTGTATCATTATCCTGTCAAAATACTTAAGGGTAATATAGTATGGTGAATAAAAAAAATATGAGTATGAGTTTTACATATTTGGCGTGGCTCCACTACCAGTAGGTCTAGATAGTGCCCTGACAAAGTCACTTAAGGAACGCAAATGTTACTTTACTGACAGTAAGTCTGGGCAATATCTTGGCAAAGTCGCTTGCTTCACCTCCGTGTGTAGGATTCCGCTCTCTTCCTTCACCCTTTATATTTTTTTCTCTTTTTCATAAAATTGTGCATATGAACTTATTATTTTCATGGGTGGAAGAGGGATCTCAACTTATGGAGAGAAGAGGAGGTTTCTCCTTAAGAGAAAAATTTTAGACCTCTGATGGTTTGATCGCTAAAAGTTTTCCCCTTATCTTACTCTACAAAGATAGATAATAAAGAGTTCACACATATTCATAATAGGGTTGACCACAAGAATTGGAATCCTAAGTGGATCTTAGCTTTGTTGTTTGCTTAGAGTTTCCTAACTAAAGGATTTTATTTTCCATGAGAAAATTATCGACTTAAAATGGATAAACGTAATCAAGGAAGAGGGTAGTAGATAAGCTAAGAGTTGTGTATACCTCAATTTTAAATTCATGAAAGTTAAGCCACGTCATCTCAAAGATCAAACTAAATTTATTCAATGACAAAGAAAACCAAACAAATAGAACTAAAATATGAAAAACAAAATATGAATTAGTGCATATAACTACATGAAACCTATCCTAATGTAACCTACACAGTAGAGAGCCGAGTAACATAAATTGAAATTTCCAATGCAGCCACAAAAGCTACTTCCGACCTTGACACCATAATATGTTGTTGTGGAGGATTACAAAAAAGACAGTGCGGTGAACCAAAGAAATAATGCAAACATTTTCACTGTCTGAAAAGCACAGGAAGTGCAAGGAAAATGTTGTATTGCACGCAAGTGATCTATCACACAATAGACTTCACAAGAACAAAAATAATCAAGTCTATTACCATAAAAAACATTGTGAAAGGTATGCAAGTACAATCCATGCCACATAGGTCTAGATTGATAAGGATATTCTAGTGAGTCCATGATGGGATCATGTAAAGAAGCTTTAAAGAAAGATACATGAGAAAGACTATACAAATAAAAATATATCTCATAAGTATACCATTAGGCTGACTATAATCCATGTTGTCATGCATGATAGATTTTTCATTGGATGATGAAATATATTCGTTAAGATTCTTATTTGTTCCTTTATTATAGATAAGAGATTTTTTTGAGATGAGATGTATCAAGGGACGATTAATAATCAAATTAAATATGCTTCCCTGGGGTTGAAAAATTTTATGTGGATAAATTTTTCATCCCCCAGGAGACAGTCAACGTCCCATGTGGTGACCAGAATGATGAAACATTTCAAACACATCACAAACTAACCAAACTAACAGATATCATCAAGGTGACAGGAACTTGACATAATCATTAGTATGTGTTGAAGCATCCTACTAACCTGACTTAACTTTGAATCATGAAAATATTGATAATTAATCAAGGAAAACATGATAAACTACTTATCGAAACAAAATTAGTTAATCAAAACATGAGATTTAAAAGAAGATATATTTTCAATATTACTTCAAAAATATTTGACGATAAAGATATCATTTGCTTGATAAAATGGAGATATACCTAAAAGGAATTTATCTATAACCGCTTCAGACTCCATTTGAAATTTTTGCAAATCCAAATCTTCATGTAAGAACAAATATTCATCCATATTAGTTGGATAATCATCACCATATAATTCAGCAATTAGAAAATCATCAGGTTCATGTTCATCCAAGGGTTCATCTTGATCAACGGGTGGAATACCAATAATGGAAGATGATTTATTGATAAGATCATATGTATCATCATCGAAGGAAATATGTGAAAGAAAAATCAGCTCCTCATCAACAAATTGATCTTTCAGTTTTATGATCAATTGATGTTCAAAACACATAACATCAAAAGAGGGAGGACATGAAATAAAAGGCAAGTCAAGTTCTTCCTCGAGAAGCTATTTTAGTTAGGGAAGACATGGGGAACTAGATTCAAAATATTTCTTTGACATCCAGACCAAGAAACAAAATTTCTCATCTAAGAAATTCCAATCCACATCCTCATATAGGAACTGATAAGAAAGATTAAGGAGTAAATGAACATAATGTTTAAGGGATTCATTTAGTTCCATTCAAAGCTAATAAAATTTGTTAAGAACATATTGATATTTGTACTTGTCAAAAACGTGACAAAGTTCATTGATCAAATGTTTGAAAGATGTGATAGAATTAGTGGGTAAAGGGTAACACCATTACTTAACACAACCATCCAATATAAGGGTAAAATATCATGCATGAATTTATTCTAAAAAAACTCCACTCAAGAAGAAGAATTAAACAAATTGAATAACAAAATCAGGGACAATTTTGGCACCCTTTCCATCAAATTTAATTCTTGAAAAGTTATGAAGAAAGTCCATTTGAGTTGAAATATTTAAAGCTTCAATTAAACACCTCAATATTATGATTTGGGATGAATCCATTAAAGGCAAGAGATTCAAATAGACTTCACATGCTCATCTTGTCATTTGGCCCTCCTTCTAACACCAAAAATGTTGATAGTTCTAGATGCCTCCAACATTATAAGGGGATCTCCCTAATGTGACATCCCAATTAGACCTCACATTGTTTGGTGTACGGGTCTCATCTGGTCATACAACCTGACCATCATGGGAATGATTTAAGGACATGCATTGGGTACAAACCAACACAAGACAACACACATTACTTTTGGGCGGCAATAATATGAGCTTTGCAAGCCATCCAATGTAAGATATATGAGGGATACTTCCATGACTAGTGAAGGAAACAACCCACCGATTAGAAAAGTAATAGTACTATCCTAAAGGGGGAGTCAGGAATAAAGAGAAAGTATTGTTGAGCACCTATACATTAGTCCACATAGAAAACAAAAATCTTTAAAGCATAAAAAAATTCATTAAATAATAATCATAACTAAGAAACGAATTAGTTCATTAAATTAGTATGTAAATAAAGCAACATATACCAGAAACATAACTAAAATAGTCCAACTACATATATAATAGATGTATGAAGGAATGCCAACTCATTAAGCTTATGATTAAGAGTGTAAGATCCCAGGAACATTGTTACATGAATGAAACACTTAATCCATTAGTGGAACATGAAGCCACAACTTTCTTCTCCAAAGAATGATCTATCTCCTATTTCTTACAAAAGAAGCCAAGTCAAGACCTGTAGAATCTAAAGCCTTCCAAAAGCAAGGCTTTTCTTGAGTTATGAGGAGATATTCATAACAAATACAATGACCTTTGAGTTTCCTCATGACTCTTCAACTCCTATGTCTATTCATATTCGCTACATGACTCTTTACATTTCGTTCTGTGGCTTTTCATATTCCACATGTGTCTCTTGGACTTCATTTTATAACATTTATTACATAAGACAATTTACAAATGAGATAGTGGCCTAATAAGACAAAAAATGACAATGGGGAAAAAAATCATCAAATAGATAAATCATTTTCTTATTCATGGAGTTCATTTGTGATGTAAGTGTGCCATGTTTTGTACACTTTTGCGATGTTTTTGATATAATTTGGCAAGTACCTTTTGTAGCGCATCTTCACCTCCAGTGCCTCTTGCAATATTTTCTTGTAGCTTGAACGTACATTATTCAAAAGCCACAAAAGATCCATGTGTGTTTATACTAGTTCAAAGGTATACTATTGAATAATGTCTTTTTTACCTCTAAGCCTTCCCATTCATTTCTTTTCTTTTCTTGATTTATCGAATGTATTCCCTGATCTCTTGGAAAATGACCTCCTTGCCTTTGATTTCTTCAAGAGTTTTGATGGAGGGCATCCCATGCTTATGTGTTAGAGATTTAAACCCTTTATGTAGCCAATTATAGACAACCACAATACTAACCGACTCTGCTCCCAAATGCAAGTAATTCTATAGGTAGAGTCTCAACTAAACTTTGTCTATTTCTGCCTAGATATTATCCTTGTTTTCCAAATTCTACGGGGCATCTGGATATTTGGAAGCCCACTCTTGTATCTCATCAACTTCTATATTTTATATTTTTAGGAGTTTCACCACATCTTGTGCATCACATCATATAGTCTCACCATGGTATCCTCAATTAGCCCCAAATATTCTTGCATGGTTTACCTCCATTTCGCGACATTGAAGTTCTGTGATGAAAGTCGTTGACTCTCCGCTACAAGATGTTTTAACCATTGCTTCACCACCACAAGTTCTCTTCTAAACCTAACATTTTCATTTAACAAGTATTCTAAGTTATCATGTGTCATTGTAGTGAATGTAACATTTGCTACCATGATTGCCCTTAGATTTCTTCTAGTGTTAGTTGTGATCGCCCTCTTTAGAGAGACTAGGACTAGATTTTGAGGATCATGTGGGAATTAATTGTTCCTTTGTTGTATGACCCTCTTTTTTAGTTGATCAAATGTTATGATGCATACATCCATGAATATGTCTGTTGTTGGATGTGTAATTCCCATCTCTCAAAATAGAATATGACCACCTGTGAGAGTGTTATAGATATTTTTGGGCATTGCAACCCCAATCATAAATGTCCATACACTGAGGGCTCCTAAGTCCCTAAAAGTGTTAGAATAATTGGTTGTAATCCTTTTGCTATACTTGATATTAATAAAACTATTCAAGTTTTCCTCCACATTCGTGTATGTTTGATTGAATATGCATTTGTGTGGTTAATACATATCTGGTCCTGTGTTATTTATGAATATGGATCTCTGTTCTTTGATAGTATTACGCTGCTTTTATTCCATAGGTACTCTCTGAAGCTGTGTAGACAAAGAAGGAGCATAAAAATCTATAAAGAATGAGAGGAACCAAGCGCAAGGCAAAGGTTGGTGTCCTTTGCTCCCCTCTTGTCTATTTTTCATAAAGAAGAATGAAAGTAGTTTTAACTTGTTTGTTTCTAAGATAGCTACCAGTCTTAGTGGGAATAGTAGCTCTAAGTGGACACTATTCCTGGTAACAAAATGGCGACTCCACTGGGGAGCGAATAGATTGTTTTTTAGTCTATTTTTGTTTGCTTTATAAACTTACAGACGGAGCCTGAAGTCAAGCCAGCTAGCCTTCGAACTGCATTTGCTATGCAAATGCAAAGTAGATCAATGCTGCTTCAGTCTATCTCCAGGTTTTGTTTATAAATTGAACAATCCATCTGCAAGCACTCTAATTTTCCTAATTGGTGGCTCTAGTAACCTCCTTAGATCAACCCCTGTGATTTAAATTTACTTAACATCACTTACTCGGCCTAAATCCCTGAACTGAACCGCAAATTGTGATCAAAGATAGGATAAAAGTCTCGCACTGGTACCATCGCACCCTCCCTTCAAGGTAGTCTGTATGCATTGTACTTCCCATGTGCAGTAGGTGCACTGCATACTGGATTCCTTGTGTCACAGGTACGATGGTCAGGGAAGGCTAATTTTACCTTTAGACTTTGGGTTTTTCTCCACTCTTTTCAGTTCTATTTAGGAGTTTTGTTGTCTGTGGTTACTATATCTCTATGGAAACCCTCCTCTCTTCCATCATTCTGCCTCCATTGTGCAAAGAACTGTAAGTTTTTTTATATATTCTGTGCCATTTCCAGTTCTCTTTTACAAAGAAGTAGTGTAATCAGATTGTCGTTCCTTGATCTGAAAGTATCGCAAGTGTCGTTTTCATTCATAGAAGAGAATCCCATTGTTCTTAATAGTCGATTGTACTATTACTCTTGTATGTGACTTGAATTAGTAGTTTTTCAAGTGTCGAAAAAAAATTTCATTTTGAAATCGCAAAGTTTCGTCCTTATCTTCATTTCATTTTGAAAAAGAAATTTGTTAGTATTGTCGCTTTGGAAAATAATTCAAATTTGCACCTAGCGTTCTTCTTGTCATTCATACGTTAAGAAGGCTGAAAATAAATACATGCATGTGCATTTTCATTTAGACTACTTGGTTTGATTTAGGACAATGGATTTAGTGTGTGCTCTGTGCTCTTTATTGAAAGACCCTTAGTTCTCTTTCCTTAGTAGCTAGGATTTTCATTGCGAAAAGAAGATTAAACATTTGTCTATTATCTTAGACTGCATTTTAGGAATTGTATACACATCACACGGTGAACCTGAAAGGAAATTTTTTAAACAAGATCAACTATAAAATAAATTTAATGAATCTAAAAACACTTTGGAACCTAACGCACATCATCTAGAAGTCTAGGCTAGATACGTATTCCGGCGTCGTAAAACTTGGTAACTATTGCTTTCATTGTTGGTTGGGTGGTTCCTCCACTTTGAGATGACAAGTGCCAGTACAGACTTGTGCTCCCATGTACCATTGAGTATATATTGGGAGACCACAAGCTATATCTGTTATCCTTAGGAAGTCGTGTCTGCCGCCCTCTCAATCACAATGCACTGAACACAGCATTCAAGAAGATTGACTGCCGTATCGTAAAAAGTATTCTACAATTTTGCGATTGGTTTGGTAATCCCTCTGCCTAGATTTCCAGAGAAGTCCCTTTCATTCCTTTTTAGACTCCTTAAAGGAAAAGGTCCATCTGAGCACTTGTCACTTCAGGCTCATTCAAAATCGAAGGCGACTAGAGTCACGTTTTGTTTTTTCTCGACTCTTAAAAATTGAAAAAACAATTTGTGTCAAAGTGTCTAAAATTCATTTAATTTAGAAACATTTTTCCCTTTTTTTTTTTAGTTGATCAAGTAATCCGAAATCGTGGAAGAAACTCAATCAAAACCCCGTCATTCACGGATACTTACGAGTCAACCGTCATTGACTCCGGAAACAAAACTATTCCGGACAAAGTGAACACATTTGAGAAGATCAAGGTTGCTTGGGGCAAGTACTCCAACATCCTCAGAGACTCCGGTTACTCTGAACATTTCTGGTATCCCTGCCTCTACAAAAGAAATTCCGCAACAATAAAAGGACATTACAACTGATCCTAGTGTGACGGTAAACACTTCTATTCCTGAACCGGCTCCATCTACAGCTGATTCAGAAGGTGTTACTCCACAAACGTCTGTTGTTGTAGAACTTATATCTTCTTTGGCACTAGAAATATTTTACAGACCGGACAGTCTACCTCTTCCTCCGGGATTGATTTCCATAAAAGAGATTGTGGAAGAACCTTCAACTAACACTCCAATGCAATTTGGAGCTGGGATCACCCTATATCCTTCTTCATCAGAAGTTATTCTCCCACCATCGGAAGTTCCTCAAGAATCAGTAAGGAATATTTTGGATAGGCTTAATATGTCTGAACAACCATCGACATCTAGGACTATGTCATCCAACACAGCAGTGGCATAAATTCCTGCTGCTACCCTGACAATGTTCGTCGGAGTGCCATCTGTCCCAAATAGCTCTCAATCGATGGATGGAGTCCAACCAGGAGCTGTTTTGATAGTATGGATTATTCCTGTTTGTTCGTCCGGAATTGTATCTGGAATCTCTTACATTGAGTCTCAACAAATTGATCCTTCACAGTGTCAATTTGGGAAAACCGATCCTCAAAGGCAAATCATTCCTTTGAGTACTAGATTACCATCTTATGGAGGGACGTATACCCTTTCATTACCTTCTTCGGAAGGACAACCATGCGAGAGTTCACAATAGAATTTATGTTATGATGGAATTACAACTAGCGTTTGGGTGCCAATCCTACCTTAACAACCAAGAGTTGTATACTCAATGCAACAATGTTTTCCTATGACAAATATCCCCACTACGCCGGCTATTGTGGCAGTGTCGCAAGTACAAGCATTACCAGTTGTATGCCAACCTTAGGTTTCTCAAGTTATAATGCAACAACCTCTTGTACCTACGACATGACCGCAATCACCAACTAGTGGAATGACACAGGGTCAAATGGGGTCCATCACCCCCCATCCTAGTCAGACAGTTAGTACTGGACAACATCTCATGGCTTCACAACCATGGCTGGTGCAATACCAACAACCACAATTCCAACAAGCTTACCAAGGATATGAGCAACAATTCTTTGCAAGTAATGGGCAACCGTATAATCAAGACGGACAATATCAACCATATCATAATGGTTATACCCATCAACCTTACCAAAATTACCAGCATCAATTGCATTATGCTAGTATGCAAAGACCAACCGCTCAAGAAATTCCATCTTATCCTGGGTATGCTCAGCCAATCCTGAGTCAACTGTTTCCTTTTGTGGCAACTTTAGAGTTACCAGATCTAAATCGACAAACGAACGATCCAATTGCCTATGCCCCTTGGTGGCTGGCGATTCCGCATAAACTTCTGTCTGATATTCCTAAATTTAATGGAAATCTAGGTGAAAACCCATCGAATCATGTGATGACCTTTCATCTGTGGTGTTCATCCAACACCCTCAATCATGATTCGATTAGACTTCACCTCTTTCAGCGAACGTTAACTAGTCCAGCAGCAAAATGGTATATCAAATTGCCAGAGCTTCGTTCAATAACTTCAGTACCCTAGCCACAACCTTTTTAACCCATTTTTAGCTACCCATAAGTTACGAAATAGGAACTGAGTTGCTTACCAATTTCAAACAAACGACAAACAATCACATATCCGATCATATTCATGAGTGCCGATGTCATCGTGGAATGGTAAAAACATATGTTCCTGATTAGCTATTGGCTGAATGGTTTATTAAGTCATCATTACCTTCTATTACAGAAGATGTGGCAAAGGGAGGAGTCGTCACTGAAGAGCAAGTAATTTCTTGTGCACAATACCTAGACTTGACCTATACTTAGTCTGGCACGCTCTACGATGAAATCCCCAATGCTCCTAGACTGGAATTTTCTGTTCCTCCCCCTCCTAAATCAAACAAAGACTCTCATGTCAACGATGGCTTGATAGGTACAAGCACTAAAACCGTAAAGGCTACGTCGAAAAAGGCCTGCACAGTTTCAAGTAAAAAACGCAAATGAAGAACTTCTAGCCTCGGAAGTAAATGTCGTGTTGATAGACAAAGGCAAATAACCCAAGCAACCAGGAGGCAAGAAGAAAAAGAAAGTGAAGAAGAAGAACCAGGAGGAGTCATCTCCTGAAAATCTTCTGCAAACCCTTATGGGGATAAGAAAACAAGAAGTCCATGCTTAATATGTGATGAGGATCACTGGACTAGAGAGCGTCCATATAAAGCTAAACTTAGAAAATTCTTCAAGAGTTCGAAAACCTCAGCTGTATTGACTAATCTATTTCAAAACCCAGGAACAAATCTGGTTGCTAGCGAAAATGATTCCCCGTCCCAAGTGCTAATGTTTTCGGTTTCAAAGCAACTGAATGATGCTCTCATATTGACAAGGAATAAAGATTACGAGGATCCACATATGTCAAACAACAAGGATAATGGTCAACCTAGTAGTTCGACAACAGCTTCAACCGATGTTGTGCCACCCATCATTCCTGAATTAACAATAAAACCTCCAAAGGGCGTAATACACAAATCAACGTTTAATCCTCGTGCCAGAGCAGCACAACTCTATAATATAGTGGAGGATCTAGCTCAATCGCCCTCCGCGATGCTGACACTTGAGGTACTACAAAATTACCCATCCCAAAATAAGGCTTTATTATCAGCAATAGGTGGGATTGACCCAACAGATTCCAATCTTGTGTCCTTTAATCACCAAGGATATGACCCTTAGCTACTAGCTCAACTAGCTTTCCTCATTCAAGTGAAAGCCCTCAACAAAACTGTTCATAAAACATTTATTGATGAGGGGGCATCCACATGTATTATGTCAATGAGTTGCTGGAAAACTTTAGGGTCTCCAACCTTGTCACGATCATCAACGACATTAAAAGCATTTGATGGATGAATATACACCCCATATGGGATATTAAGTAACTTGCAAGTTGAATTGGGGGGAAAAACAGGAGAAATTGATGTTGAAGTTATCGATGGAAACCTCAATTACAACATCCTACTAGGAAGGCCGTGGATATATGCCATGGCCACCGTTGTTTTGACCTAATTTAGGAAGATTGCATTTCCTCTCCAAGGAGGAATTACAATAATCAACTAACAAACTTTTCTCCCCAACAATTCACAAGTTACGGGAAGCATTCCAATGATCCAAGGAAGTGCTAATTCACTTCAAAATATCGGAGTAGGCCTACTAAAAGACCCCACATTAATGGGAACTTTTACCCTACCGCCTCTAACCAATTTGGCGGAAGTGGCTAAAGTGGGAACCTGCAATATGATATCTTCCATTCAAAAGATGTCAGAAAACGATATTAATATGGATCATCTGCAAGTATTGCCTCTAAGTCCACTGGACATATTATAGCAATCAATGTTTTTAGTATGGGAGGCAAACCCGAATGAACGCTCATCAAGCATTTGGACAGATAGGTCTAAGGAATATGGCACCCCTTTAGATCCTTGGATGCAAGTACATTCTACAGACGAAGGAATCATTCAATCAATGATGATTAACGAGCCACCATGGGAATATTACCACCATCGTTCCCATCTTTTGAATTGGAAAGAAGATAATTCCAGTGACCTAGACTATCCTCAGTTTTTGACTTTCTATCGAATACTGTAAATACGGTGGATTCCAAGTGAAACCTATCCAATACTGAAGATACTATCGCCATAAATATCTTGACCAAAATAGATGTTGTAGAGAATATTCATGTCGGCAAATCTTGTTCTTCTTTAGAACTGGAAGTATATAGCGCTCTCTTTCGCGAATTTACAGATGTCTTTGCTTGGTCATATGATGAAATGCCAGGCACTGACTCGAGCATAGTTGAACATGAAATTAAGGTGTATCCAGATGTCAAACTAGTACGACAACGACTATGACAGGTGCACCCCAAGAGAGCCGTTGCCATCAAGGCGGAAGTTGAAAAAATCCTCCATGCTGGTTTTATTTACCTGGTTCCTCTGACCGATTGGGTATCGAATATTGTCCCTGTGATGAAGAAACAAGGAACGATTAGAGTGTGCATCGATTATAGGGATGTAAATCAAGTTTGTCCGAAAGACAACTACCCTACGCCCTTTATTGACCAGATAATTGACGAATGCGCCGGATGTGAAATCTTTTCATTTATGGATGGATTTTCCGGTATAATCAGATAAATATCCGCCCAAAGGACCAGTCAAAGACTGCATTTATTTGTCCGTGGGGCACATTCGCATATCGCAAGCTACCCTTCGGTTTAAAGAATGCAGGGGTAATGTTTCAGAGAGCAATGAACTATGCTTTCCATGACATGAAGAACATCGTTCAACCATATCTTGATGGTCTTCTGGCTCATTCGAAAGGGGACAGATCATCCGCAGCATTTGAGGGCAATTTTTCTACGATGCTGACACTACAAGATACGACTCAACCCACACAAATGTGTGTTTTCTATCAATTCTGGTCGTTTACTTGACTTTGTGGTCTCAAAGGACCGGATTCGTCTCCACCCATGTAAGGTTCAGGCAATCATTGATTTGCCTCCAGCTTCAAATTTGCTTCAGATTCGGAAACTCCAAGGGAAAGCGAACTTTCTTAGGAGATTCATTCCAAATTATGCCGAACTTGCTAAAGGTTATACTCGTCTATTGAAAAAAGAAGTACCCTTCATTTGGGATTAGGTCGCGCAAGCCTCCTTTGATGCTTTAAAGCAATCTCTAATAAAAGTGTCATTAATGTATGCTCCTGATTATCAGAAAGACTTTAACCTGTATCTGGCTGCAGTGGATACAACCATAGGGATGGTTTTAGTTCAAGAGGATAATGGAATTCAACATCCTATATATTATTTAAGCAGAAACTTAAATGATACAGAAATAAAATACTCCTACATCGAAAAGCTAGCCCTAGCAGCTGTTCAAGCGATACAGAGATTTCGACACTACGTCCTCTTTAGAAAAACTACCATTTTATCAAATTGCAACCCCATGACTTATATATTGTCGCGACAGTTGCTGGGGGGAAAATATTCAAAATGGATAGCAATTTTACAAGAGTTTTATCTGGAATTCAAAAAATCCAAACCAAAGAAAGCCCTGGTCTTCGTGGAGTTACTATGCGATCTCCCATCGTCGTCCAACAATGCAACATTCGAAGAAGCAATCGTTGATGAAAATTTATTTCTGATATCTTCAAGAAATCCATGGTATAGATATATAATCATCTATCTCCAAACCCAAACATATAGGTCTAATACCTCACGCTCCGAACAATGATGCATTCGATACCAATCGAAAGACTACATGATCGTTGGTGATACCCTTTACCATCGTGGTATCGATACAGTTCTGCGGAGGTGCCTCACACATGAGGAGGCCGAAAAGGTCCTGAATGATTGTCATTCAGGGGCGTGTGGGGGACATCAATCTGGTTATGCTACGATGCAAAAGATTTTGTGAGCAAGATACTTCTGGCCAACAATGTTCAAATATTGCATAACTGCAGTAAGAAGTTGCCATGCTTGCCAAATCTTTGATAGCAAAACCAGAAGACCACCCACACTGCTGCAACCAGTAGTTGTCGTTGGGCCATTCGCCAAATGGGGCATAGATCTCATGACATGTAACCCGACCTCATTCGGGGGGCATGGGTATACCATAGTCGCAGTAGACTATTTTACCAAATGGGCCGAGGTGATGCCTACATTAAACAACAATGGTGAAACTATTGCCCTTTTCTTTTTTAATCGCGTAGTCTCCTGATTCGGCGTTCCATAGGCCATAGTCACAGATCATGGACGCATTTTCGCAATGACATGATGGTTGAATTGGCTGCCAAATTAGGACTATCCCACGACAGCTCTACTCCATACTATCTGCAAGGTAACGGACAAGTTGAGGCAATCAACAAGGTCCTGAAGCACATGCTGCAAAGTATGATTAGAGTCCATAAATGAAGGTGGCACCTGATCATGTACTCGACCTTGTGGGCATATTGGACATCGGTGAGAAATGCAACCAGGTTTACACCGTTTCAACTAGTGTACGGTCTGGAAGCAATCTTACCAGTTCAGTGTGAAATCTCGTCCCTCAAGCTCGCAGTCGACCTTCTCCCCGGAACTTCAGAAGAAGAGGCTCATTCCTTGGAACTAATCCAATTGGATGAAACCCATCGTGATGCAGCTTTGGCTAATGAAGCCCATAAGAAATGAGTCAAAGCACAGTTTGACAATAATGTCAAACCTTGTGTCTTCTCAGAAGGTGACCTGGTCTTACTTTACGACCAAGAGTCTGATAAGTTGGGAGCAGGGAAGTTCAAATATTTATGGATGGGTCCCTATATTGTTAAATGTGTATTAGCAAAAGGATCCTACGAGTTGATGGACTATGATGGGATTCCACTGGCGCAACCCCATAACCGGTTGTACCTCAAGCGTTACTATGCCTAATTCAGCATAGTAATATCTATGCTTTTGTTACATTTTTGTTTTCATTAAGGGTAATTTCTTTGGTTCAGTAATCCACTTTTTGCATTTGTTGTAGATGTTGAATTTAATAGAATCATTCATTGGATATGCTGACGGAGCAAGTCGTAGTACACAAAACCTATCTTCTATGGCCTGGGCCATCTTCGATCCTAGCGACGAGTTAGTGAGTTTCAGAGGGGTATGTATTGGTCGTTCGACGAACAATATCGCTGAATACAGTGCGTTGATAGAACTCCTCTTTGATGCCATCACACATGGGGTATGCCGACTTGTTGTCAGGCTAGACTCACAACTCGTCATTCTACAGCTCACTGGTATTTATTTTGTATGAAATCCAACCATTTATCGCATGTTCCTAAGGGTTAGAATTTTGGAAAGACGGTTAGATTTCATTCAATATCAGCATATCTCCAGAAGTTCAAACACTTTGACAGACTCATTGGAAAATTATGTAATAGAGAGACATTTGTGACATTTATAAAAAGAAGCATTTCATCAATATTTGCAATAGGATCACGTAGCTTAACTGAAATAAAGCTCTGGAAATCAAAAATATATATATGATGATTGTTTATGGTTTACCTATAATGTTCCGTAATCAAGACAAAATCGGTCAGATGACCCAAAACTCAAAATTCTAGGGGGCACCCTAGTCTAATGATGCTAATGATAACAAGTCACCACCTGTGCGATGATGCATAAAAGCCTAGTCCATCGACTCGGCACGCCAGTAGTATGTCGCTGCAACCAAAGAGGTAGCTCGTCGGTCCAAACATTCGAAATACCAAGGGTGAGACCCTTGACCTGATCGTGTAATGCTAAAAGAGTCTCGGCCACATCAAGGTCGCGGAGGATAGCCCTCCCCACAACCTCTCCTATCGGAGCGGTAGCTGGTCCTCTCTGACGTACTGCTGGTCGAACTGGTCCGATATCTACATGAGCACATGAGTTTTTATTAATCTTGATCAAAGAAAACATAAGAACATTATAAAAACAATAAACAGAGATATGGTCAAAGAATTTACCCATAGCGCCCCATTGCTCACCAACTGGCAGCACCAAATCCGGGTCACCTCGGAAGTCCATGCCAGCATATGGAAACTTGGCACACACCATATCCTAACGATCGAACCACTTGAGGAAGGTATCCGAGAAAGAAATCTGAGGCTAGCAGTATGTTGAGACATAAGGTCAACCCATCTCTACATCTGTGGCTCAGTCGATCGAGGTAAACCAAGTGAGATGTAATACGGCTCCATCAGTGGGATCTTCTCCAATGTGAAAGCGGTCAAAATAGAACCATGGCCGAAATTCTTGGATCTCCCGTCTTTCATTTTGGTCAGTTGTTCTTTCATCACAAAGAGTACTGCATCACACCAGTTGAACACCTTCGGTTCAAGGCATTCCAAAGCATACTGCATGTAAGACCTGTTAGCTATGTGAAGAGCCGCACTACCAGCTAGTCTAGAAAAAGTGAACAGAAAGGTCCTCAAGGGCTGGTCAGTGACATCTCAGATATTGATCTTGCCATCATTAGTCGGTTGAGATTCCTCTCTGTAGTGTCGGTGAATATACTCCCTCATGGACTCACCCCCGCGGGCGGGACCTAATAATCAGAGAGGGGAACCATGCCTCGATAAACTGGTCAAAAAATAGATGTCCACGACAGTCAAGGGGATAGATTTTCCCCTGATATGGAACACCTAGTTGGTAGGATCCCAGGCGTTGAGGAAATAATGCAACAAGTTGATTTGTTGCCTCGTGCCAGAGATGCGGAAAAAATTCAACAGGCAATAGTTCCGCAATGCAGTTGCTGTACCCGGATTATGTAAAGCAACCATGTCCTCTTCTTCATGCTCATGTTATCACCATGTAACAACCATTTTGTTCCGATGAATCTCTGGAAAACAAACAAGAGAGGAGCGAGGGTCTTGATTTGGCAAAAACCACGCAAAAATCCATGAGAAAGTTGTGCAAAAAGTTTCCTCCTTGTGCCCATCGCACCCCAGAAGTGCATTGGGAGCGATACATACTGACTGGCCAGTGATAAGGCCAGTATGCATCACACCTTTTGATTAAGGAAGGGTGCGATGGAGCTAGGGCGAATTGTTCAAACCCCAGAGGCTCAGCAAAGAAAGGAAACATGCTCAGAATTCGAAAAGAAAAGAATGCGACTGAAGAGCACAACTTTAGCTCCTACCTGGTCCAGACGGCATCAAGAATCGTCCATAGAATCTCCCGGAATCAGCTAGTGAAAATCAAAGGGGAAAATCACCTCCAAAGCTCCAACAAACCAAGTTCAAATGAAATGGTAAAATGAGAGGTAAAAATCACTTTTAAATTACCATTCACGTAATTCAAGTAAAGTATTAATGTTCTAAACTCATTTATCAAGCATATGTTTTCATTTATAATCGGTTTGATGAAGCAATTGAACAGGTAGTACAATCTTTGAAAGAACCAAATGCTAACGGTGAATCAAGGAATCAATGACCATTATCACAAGTAGTTTTAATGCGGAATTCAAGCTCGTTAAAAAATAAACATAAGCAATGAGCAAATGTTTCCCCCAGAGTTTAGGCTCATTAAAAAATGAACCGATCCTCGGTAAATGACCATTGTGAATGCATTATCATCAGCTTTTGAGCCTTGGTCGTGTTCTCATCATCACCTCCATTCTGTTTTAGCCGATCATTCACCTCCATTTGATTGTTTACCCCTTTCGAGGAACATCTACGAAGAGTGATTCTGTTAGCCATCCTTGTGACACTACCATGATTGGAAAAATTCCAAACCTTACCTGGAATCAACCGCTACCCGAAATCATCACTCGTTCCTCAGAAAATGAGTCTCCTTTAAGATCTTTTCAACTGACACATAAAATATGAAAATATTCCCGAGCGATTAGCCTCTCTGGCTCGTTAAAGTCATCGGAAGTGCTATCCCTCCTCTAGATTTTAATCTTTTTGGACTTGAGGGATTATTACACAAAAATATCGAGCGCTTGTCTTGTTCAGCTCGTTAACACTATCGAAAATTCATCCCTTTCGTATTATTTTACGCTTTTTCGGACTTAAGGGATTATATGATGAAAAATAATCATTGGATTTTTTTTCCATCCCTTTCAGACTTTCTAAAATTGAAAATGACTGAGTTATCTTTTTCGTTAAACTCGTTAAAACCTAATAGCGACAAACTTGTCCAAATTGACGAGAATGAGTTTCACTGTTGCTAGCCTCCTTAAAACATAGCGACAGGTTCGACTAAAGGGCGAATTATAGAACAAGCATATGTTATCCTCCTCAAGCTTGACAAAAATAAAGAGGTACTGGTTAGCAATGACTGGGGAAAATTGGGAAGAAAACTTGAAGAAACTTTATTGGTAGCAAGTCGCTCTTGAACATGACACTTTCTCCGCGCATCCGATTTGGGTTGGGTTGTTCAGTTCATTGGTCATATCACCATTGGTCCATCACACCATCCATATTTGGGGATAACGCTAATAATCCATCGTCAGTGTTGCTGATATGTTCAAGAGAAGTCACTCAGAGAATTCAGATGTGTCTCATCCACTGCAATACATTCATGCTCCATTATTTCATGATCGCCACCCTAAACCCTGTATCATCAGATCGTTTTCACCTCCAAAATCATTTGTTCCGTTCCATGTCGTAGATGTGGGATTCATTAAGGCCCTCCTACGACAGGTCACTTCTTGTCAACATTAGCTCATTATCTAATAAGTTGACTTAGGAACAACCCCTTTCAGTACTTTAAAGCTTGCATGCCTCAATGGCAAGTTTCTCACTTTCGGTGAAAGGTTTACATCAATGGCCTTCAACCGGAGGATTTTGCATGGTGTTCGACGCCAAGTCCCTTTTTCACACCATGTGAATTGTACTGTAGTACCTTGAGGATCGTTGACATTATTAGTGACTCCTCTCGCGCCTGTTAACAACTTACCTCATTGGTTGGTAATCAAGTGATGTCTTTCCATGTTCGACTCCAGAACATTTTTTCACATGGATCGACTTGTACTCCAAGTGAAGATGGAACGAGTTTTGAAGACCCCAAACTAGTTTCATCCATCCACGTTGTGATATATTCAGGAATATAAAGACATCAAATGTACATCATCGCCGAACAGATGATCATCCAAATCAAAGGATGATGACTCCGTCTGAATCATCAGTCTGCTACATAGACGGTTATCTATCCTGTGTACATGAAAGTGAATTTATAAAGTTGAGCATGGGAATGGCCGCCTCATTTATATCATGAAAAATATTATGAAGATAATGTATTGTATTGTATCTTATTACAGGTCACCACCCAGCTCAAAAAAACTTCGGATCCTCATTGTAAAGCATTTCACCCGACATCAAAAGATTAACGACCTCATGCTTTAGGGTGCAACTGTTATAGATATTTTTGGGCACTGCAACCCCAATCATAAATATCCATAAACTGAGGGCTCCTAAGTCCCTAAAAGTGTTGCTTCACTACCTAAATGAATAAGGTCAGCCGATTACATCATCTCCCAGAAGTTCTCCGTAGAAAACTGCTCAGAAATGGTCAAAACTAGACCATACTGAATGCCCAGAACAAAGGGTGCGATGCATATCACCTTCCCAGTGTAAAGGGTGTGATGCATACTGGATGGCCCCTCTGTAGGGTGCGATGGGCGAAAATGGAAAAATGGTAGAGACAGTTTCTGGAAGATCATAGAATCTTCTAGAAACTTCCCCTCTGACACTTGCCTCTCGGATTTCGACCAGGGATGAGTAAGAGATCATCAATCTCCAAGTGGAATCAAGAACTATCAGATAGAGGACACTAATCAAAATCCCAGAAGCTGACTCACCCCCCTACAATCATCTATATATGGATCCCTCATCACAGAGATCCCGAGGCCGGAATCTTGTATCTTGTAGAGAAGTCTTGTTTGTTTTCTGGTGTAACATCATAGTGTTGGGTGATCTAAGCTTTACTTGAGGTGAAGAAGGTATTTCTTGCTAGAGGATGATGCTGTGTCAGAACAATTGGTTTTAATCCTCTTGCTATTCTTGATATTAATAAAGCTATTCAAGTTTTCCTCAACATTCGTGTATGTTTGATTGTATATGCATTTGTGTGGTTAATACATATCTGGTCCTGTGTTTATGAATATAGATCTTTGTTCTTCGATAGTATTATGCTGCTTTGATTCCACAGGTACTGTCTGAAGCTGTGTAGACAAAGAAGGAGCGACAAAGATCTATCAAGAAGGAGAGGGACCGAGCAAGGAACCAAGCGCAAGACAGGTTGGTGTCCTCTGTTCCCCTCTTGTCTATTTTTCATAAAGGAGAACGAAAGTAGTTTTAACCTGTTTGTTTCTAAGACAGCTACCAGTCTTAGTGGGAATAGCAGCTCTAAGTGGACACTATTCCCGGTAACAGAGAGGATGCTCCCCTAGAGTACCTGGCTCTTCCTCCATTGAATGGATGGTATCTTCTTCTTTGAAATTCTCCTCTTCTAGCTCCTAAGTCAACTATTCTACTTCTAATATATATGTTTCCTCCTCTTCGTGGAACTACCTCTACTACTTTTCTTCTATTCCCCTCCACTCTTCTTCTTCTTATTGTTGCTCTTCAACCAACTCATATTTCTAGATATTCCTCTCCTCTTCTCCTATTTCTCCTCTCTCTTTCTCTTCTTGTCTAGCCCTTGAGCTTAAAGGATCATCATTCCATTTCTTATTTCTCTCACCTATTGAGGAATATCTTATCCTTTTCTTGGGAGCTAGTTTCTTTACTTAAGGGGTTATCTCCTCCTCCTCCTGCTCATCCAAATCTTGAGATGGTAGATAGTGGGGTGAATTTGCCTCCAATAGTCGATGTGTATTCATTTTGGCATTTTGATTGTTATTTATCTTCTCACCTTACATTGTAGACATAGATGAGTACCTCGTATTGTGATCGATCCTTTGACAATGATGCTTGAAAAATCACTTGGGATCATATCCATGAAAATATTTTGTGGCAAAGTATAGGTGATCTAGCAAATACATCTCTACTGCCATAGTCTTGTGGCTATTTAATTCATACAATCATATCGTTAATGGAAAGATAGGCCAAGGGGATTTCTACCTACTATGAAGAATTCCCGATAATCCCTTATCTAGTTGATTTGAAACTTCTTGCATGACCAATTTGTTGGTTACATATCGTGGCATAAGATGAAGGGATATCTCACAACCAAATTACTTGATATATGTACCCTCTGGAGCTACAAACCAATCTAAGATATCTTTAAGAGACTCCTTAACCTAATTGGTCATGCAAAGAGAATTAGTCTCAAAAATAATGCGAAAGATTACTAGAAAGAAGTGTTTATCCAATTTTTCATATATGCCTCTAAAGCTCAACTCAGATAACACTTTGAAGTGGAAGTAGACTAAGAAATTTTCCTCATCTGTCCAGTTCCACTTCATCCCCAGGAATGCATACTGTGCACATATTTCCTCCAAGAGAAATACAAAAGTGTAGAATTTGCGTGCCTAGTTCACTTGTAAAAATGCTTTTGCACGCCCCACCTGATGCTGCAACTTGAACTATAGGATATTCATCCAATCAAAAAAATCTACCATGCGTAACTACTATACTAAGCATGTATATCCAATTATCTTGGAATACCTCAACATTCTTAAGCCCATATAACCAATAATACACAACTATCAAGTATTGAGAGATATCTATGATAACCTTGGTCGAATACACTGTAGATGGGTAATGGAAAAACTTGGCTGGCTATCGACACCATGCTTTGATAACATTAGTAGTATCAAGAGTTTCACCTCTTATGTAAACATCATGATTTTCATATTCAGTGGGCTTGAACATCTTGTAATATGTCTGTATGTCTTCACCGATATAGGTGGCGAGATGACCGTGACTCTCACCATGTAAGAACAATGTGAGTAGCATCCATGTGTGTAATGATCCATTCAATTACTTCCGCACATGGCATGATTGGGAAATTGCATGTGATCTTGTGCATCCTAGACTTCTTGATGTTGATAAATGCATGTAAATATTCTAAGTCCCCAAGAAAACTCTCGTACATGAGTGCTTTGTATATTTTGCTCCAAGTGACATATGTGCCTTTCTCAATGAAGCATTGAGTATCTACATATATGGGAACATTGGGCCTTGTAACTTCCATAGGTTCACCAGTGCTTTCTTCTCAAAGTTCTTTGGAGGTCACTTTACAAGGTGACATGTTTCCAACACATGAAAACAAACTGGAAACACTTGTAGCATCATCACGAGTTTGGGGTAACACACTCATAGTGATAGTGTTAGCTTAGAACAATCTAACTATGCAGCAAAACTTGTAAATCACATTAAAAGTGCCATTATAGATTATAGATCATGAAAAAATGTGAAGGAAAACCTAAAAATAACTTGGATGTAAGGGAAAATGCACATGAAAACTAGGAGGGTGCACTTTCAAAGTACAGAAGGGATATGCATGGTCATTTTGGGCTTCATAGTGCACTCATGCCTCAAGAAAGGAACAAAATGAACAAGGGCACAACGCCACACCTTGAAGGGTCAAAGTGATGAGAGAATAGGCCTTCAAGTCTTACCTATGTGCCCATGCGCTCTAGGGGACAATGAGGGTTCACTGTCACACTCAAAAGTGATGAAGGATGAGGATAACAAGGCTTAGAACTTTCACAATATGCCCATGCACTAGAGGAAAAGGAGGGAACATTCTCACATGAAAAAAAGGTTAATTTATGAGGCTTCATTCTTTCATGACGCACTCATGCACTCTAAGGAAAAGAGGATGACTATATCACTCCGAAAGGTCTAAGGGAAATTATTCCTCATGTGCTGATGTGCTAAGGAAGAGAACATGGACAAATGGGGTATAATATTTTTAGGTTGATGGGGCTTCGAGCTCAAAAACCATGCTTTGCTTGTTGGAAGCTCAAAAATAAGTTCAATCAACAAGAGTTAGTGATAGGATGAGGCAAAGAAGAATCTACAAGGTTTTATATTTGTTGTCACATACATCGTCGAAAATGGAAGGTTTCAAGAATGTGAAGAGTCTCTTGCATGCGACAGTAGATTAACACAAAAAACATGAAGATTCAACATAAACTCCAGCAAACAAACTAAAAAAGAAGTGATCGAAAGCTAGAAAATCAAGATTTGATGGTGAAATCATGAAATGAAAGAGAAGGATTTCTCATGCCAACTTATTTGTTGCACTAGTTGATGAAGATTTTCTTGATTCCCCAGCTCTGTGCTCAACTTAGATGAAATGATTATGTGAAAAATTATTAACCAAGTTTACTAAAAAAAGTAACATGAAAAACTAATCCATGCATGAGTGCCACTTGTCGTTACATGAAATGGTTAACTTAGAGGGGTTAAGAAGGCTCCTATTTTCTAGGAATGTACCCTCATGCAAGAAGTTTCCTCATCCGTGAAACTAAAGAGGGCGCATGTCTTTGATGTGAAAGAGTGCACCAAGGTATAGTGCACTTGCTCCAGATGAAGGAGTATGCTCAAGTGGGGCACACTCCTTTGGCCCGAAGGACTGCGCTCAACTTAGGTGCATGTCTTCATCAACTTAAAGTTCACTTTTTCTTTTTTGAGAGATTTTCTTTCTTTCATTTGCTTTTGAGTGCTTCTAAGTGTTTTTGTAGTGTGTGCATGATGATAAAGAAATTTTCTAAATCTATAAAGATGATGAGTTCACCTAACCATGGACTAATTAACTGAAGTGGTTTGTAATGGTTAAGTGATGATGCTTAGTAAACATTGACTAGGGAGGATGCGATTCTAGGAGTAAAAACATGAATAAAAAAACAAAAAAACATGACAACCCAAGGGGGCTTGAAGCGACAATTACTGGAGACCCTAAAATTGACATAGGAAAAAATTTTTGAAGGTCGTTTTTGCATCAACAACAGATTGTTAATCTTTTGTGTGGATTGTTAAGATATAATAAATATGCCAAGGATTACCATGACATTTAAATTTTCACTATTAATTAGTGATTAATTTTCTTAATTCAAAAGTGTTGTACATAAATATGGGAAAAAATCCAACAAACTTTCTATTATAAAAAAAAATCAATATTTATATCATTTTCTCTAATCCCAATGTTTTTTGGAAATGTTGGGTATTATTTTGTTGTCAGAACTATTTTTCTAAACCATGAATCCTTTATCTCTTATGTAAAATATATCATACTACTTTCAACCCCTTACCTAAATCAAACTTACATATTTTAGGTATATACTTTTTGGACAAAAATGGCCTTCAAATAAACAAAAACGCTCTTCAAAAAGACTAGTTTGTAGGGAAAAAGCATACACCTTCCAGGCAAAAATTGTCTTCAAATACACAAAACACGCTCTTCAAAAAGACTAGTTTGTAGGTAAACATACACCAACACTAACTTTTATTGATCACCTCACAACAAACGTAAGTCATTCTTTAACCAAAGATTAAAATATTTCAAATGTGCTATTCTAGAGGGTTGTTCTATGCCTATTGTGTTAAATAAATTTAAGATCTTTATATATAGAGTCAAACATCAACAAATTCATCACATTTATGTATTCATTCTATAAAAACCCTAGTTAATAGTGGATTGAGATCTTCACTAGAGTAAACTCAAGGATATACAACAAATATAAGGTTTGTAATTTTGGTAGCCACAGGTTGATATTCTTTCAAATTGTATGCAACAATAACATCCCTTATGATCATAGCTTATTGACAAAAGCTTTCAGGGGTGGTCAATGACAGAAACTGATCACAAGTTTGTCGTGGATAAAATGGCATCTTTAAAAAATTTCATAATCTGTCGTTTTCCTCCATATACTTATATGGCTAAAAGGAATTTCTATCATTGAACCCCACACTCTAAGTCGATGATTTTCGCAGCCTACTGAGATTCTTTGGGTCGATGAATCTTCTCTTCTAGGGCTTTAGATTCAGTGGGCCAAATGCAGTTTGACACATCTTTGAAGTGATGAAGAAGACAATGTCTACAAATAGGACAAGAAGAGTGGGAACAAAGTGATTTATCAACACATTCTTTCTAGAATCCATGGTTGCAGTTTGGAAACACTTTCACACCATCACCTTCACTGAAGTCTGTCAAGTAGATAGTGCACTCCATTGCAAGTTGTGACATTGTTTTTTGATAGATGATAAATGGAAGTGCTTTTATAGATTTTTTTTTTCATGCCAACATTATCCCATATGGTGGCCATATGATCGTGCCATGACCCCCAAATCTTGTCCCATGGAAACATTAAAGCCGACCCCATGAGAGATATGATAGTGTAAAGCAACGCAAGAAGAATAAGTATAGTATTTTGATGAGGGTAGTGTATCTGTGGAGGCCTCTAAGATGATTCTTCCCTCACTAATCCTAAAAGGCTAAAATCTTGTAGAGTTTGAATAAAATACTTTCTAGATAATGCTTTCAAAGAAGGCTCATTCTTTTGCTTCCACTAAAAACCAATCTCAAAATTATGTTGAGATATTAATCTAACTATCAGTTAGTTGTCAGTTAGGTCTCATCACATTTTATACATTTCTCTGCTAGGTGTCATAGACACATTAGTTTTACTTGAGTTCTACTCCATAGGTGTCAAGTTTTACTTTATTTATTTATTATTGATGTTTACAATGTAATCTATTTAGTCATTTTGAATATTGAGAAGAGCAATCTCTGTTACATGTTTTGGTTTCATTCTTTTTAATTGTATCAGATCTTAGATTGCGTAAGACTCTTTCAGAGAGCCGTAGAGATAGAGTGAGGTTGTATAAGACTCCTTGAGAGAAACATTTCATATGTATGTGTATTCACAAGAAAGGACAAAGATTGTAGTGAAGTGAAGTACCTGAGAAACACCTCCTACTGCAAAAGAAGAAGAAGGTTGTTGCGAAGTCAATGAAGTGAAACATTCTATAACACAGTCCAATAGTCAAACCAAAGAATTATTAATGCTCACGCAAAGCACCAAAAGGGTGTTAATGTTACTAACAAACAACATTTAGACGCGAGATCACATTAGTCTCAATTACTTACATCGATCTCATAGTAGTGCAACATAACCATGGAGAAGGAAACATTAGAGAACAACAACAGGAGCATAAAATTTTTTTTTTCAAAAAAAAGTGAAGTCGTAAATACCTCCTTATGCCATTCATATAAATCATCATAAGCTCCATCGTATTTCATCATAAGCTCCATCGTATTTGAAAGGTTCATGATATTTTTTCTAATAAAAAAGTGCGTTTTCTAAAATTATTTTAAAGGTACGAAGATTTGTTATGCTTTAGAAGGAGTATTAAAAGGGAGTATTAAAAATAAGGTTTGTTATATTTATTTATATATCTTTTTTTTTTTAAAATTGGAAAGCAAAAGGAGATTTTTTTTTAAAGTTTGAAAAGGAGAGTTAAAAGAAAAGCCACACATTTTTCATTCAAAGAAATGAGCGCTTTACAACATACACTGACCCGACTTGGAAAAAATTCTGAGTTTTTGTTTTTGAGAATGAAGGCGTTTCGTCAAGCCCAAGAGCGTTGGGATACACTTCTGACTCCCTATGTAGAGCTGACTCAAGAAGCATGAACGACCATGACTAATAATCATAGGAATGCAACTACTCAACTTAGAAAGAAGGAAAATAGAGTCAAATGTTGGATACAAAACTCAGTCGATGACTCTATTTTCGACAAGATAACAAGTGTATCCACAATGAATTAAGGTTAGGAAATATTGAAAGTTGTGTATCAAGGTAATGATACAGTGACAACAGTGAAATTATAGACATTTAGATCATAGTTCAAAACCCTAAAGATGACCGACACAGAAAATGTGGATCAATTCATGACTAGAGTCATGGGAATAGTCAATGAGATTAAGCTCATCTATGAAACTATTTCAGATCAAAAAATTGTTCATAAAGTCCTTAATTTCTACCCAAGAAATATGACATGATTGTAACATCGGAGTCCAAAGATTTTACAACTTTTTCAGTAGAATAGTTGACTGGATCACTTCTGGCACATGAAACAAGACTCAACTTGACAGAAGATTCCATGGAACAAGCTTTCAAATCTCAACTCTCATTTGGTAGAGGCAGAGGCAAAGGATATAGAGGAAGAAACAAGCAAGAAATAGGTTGAAGCAGAGGCAGATCAAAACATCATCATGTAGCAGAGTAGTGGAGACCTCCACAAAATAAAACTCACAGAAGCAAACCATGGAGAAAATCTAATGTCCAATCTTATTACTACAATAAATTTGAGCATTATGAACATGAATGCAAAAAGAAACAATCGGATCGACACAGAGGAAATGTGCATCTCTCTAAAAAAGAAGGAGAATCCTATGAAACACTTCTTATTTCATGCAATATTTCTGAAGGAACTCACAATAAGGATCTTTGGTTGCTGGACAGGTTGCTGTAGCAATCATATGACAGGTCAATTTTTTTTTTTTTCTTATCTTGATGCTTCCATAACATCAGAAATTACTCTTGTTGATTTTTCTTTTATTAAAGCTCAAGGAAAATGTATTGTTCCTATTCTTACTAAACATAATCATCAAAAATACATTCCTAATGTTTATTATGTTACAAAACTGACGCAAAAATTCATTGGTATAGGACAACTGATGGAACATGGTTATGATGTAATATTTCAAGGAAACACATGTTATATCTATGACAAACCTCCCAGTAGAAGACTGATAAGAAAGGATTAAAGAACCAAGAATAGGATCTTTCCTTCGACTCTTAGAAGTCGAACTCTTTCATAGTCTTTTATCCACAATGTGTCAAGAATAAACGAGTCTCAATTATGGCATTCTAGATATGGCCACATACCATTCAAGAGTCTATGTCATCTTCAAAAACAATAAATCATCATTGGTCTTCCTACTATGAATGAAAAACACTACAATTGTGGAATTTTTGTTCTGTCCAAGAATAAAAGAGATAAATTTCCCACATCTTCCTCTAGAGTTGCAGACACAATCTATTGGTTGTACTATTTATTTTCGGACATTCATTGATGATAATAGTAGGAAGACATGGGTATATTTTCACAAAATAAAATGAGATACATTGTCAAGGTTCAAATAATTCAAAGTAGAAGAATAAAATGAGAGTAGAAATACTTTGAAAGTACTCACATCTGACAGAGGAGGAGAGTACAACTCCAATCACTACAAAGGTTTTTGTCAATGACAAGGAATCATAATGCAGAACATAGCAAGATATACTCCACAACGGAATAGAGTAGCAGAAAGTAAAAATAGTCCATCATGAACATGACCAGATGTATGCTTAGTGATGAGAAGTTGTCAAACAATTATAGGGTTGAAGCAGTTTCGATAATAATTTATATTCTCAACAATTTATAACAACCACTCTCCAAGATACAGTACACCAAGAAGCATGGTATGGTAAAAAGCTAAATGTATCTCACTTCAGAATTTTTGGATCAGTACCATTTTCACATGTTCCTAAGAAGCTAAGAAAGAAGCTTGATGATAGGAGTGAAAGATGTATTTCTGTAGGCTATAGTGAGCAATCAAAGGCCTACAGACTTTATAATCCAGTTACAAAGAAGTTTGTTTTAAGTAAAGATGTAATTTTTTTTGAAAATAAATCTTGGTCTGATCATGTTGATGAAGCTTCAACTCAGTGTTTTTATCCATGACATCCACAAAGATTGTAGGTTTAAGAAGAGCCATACCATTATGAAAATGGTACATCTTCAAGCAGTGAATCCACTAGTGATTCAACGTCTTCATAAGGCAATCAAAAAACAAGAAGCGTTAGAGAAATATATGAGCAAGAGCATGGGCTTGACCAACAGAATATGTTTGCATTTCTTTCATCTCAACCAACTCATTTTGAAGAAGTAGTTAAAAAATCATTGGGTAGATGCAATGAACTAAGAAATTGTTGCCATATAGAAGAATCAGACTTAGGAATTAGTTGATCTCCCAAGAAACAAAACCTGAATTTGTGTATAATGGGTATATAAGACCAATCTGAATGAAATAGGAGTGAGGAACATAAGGCAAGACTGGTTGCCTAAGGGTTCAACAACAATTTGGTGTTGACTATGGTGAAACCTTTGCTCCAGTAGTAAGGTTAGACAATATCAGAACCGTTTTGTCCACAAGAACCCAACACAAATGGAAAGTCTATCAGCTTGATGTAAAATATGCTTTCCTAAATGCTATATTGCAAGAAGAAGTTTATGTAGAGCAACCTCCTAGTCTTTAAGTTCCAGGACATGAGCGTAAGGTATATAGATTGAAGAAAGCATTGCATGGTTTGAAGAAAGCTCCAAGAGCTTGGTATAGTTACATTGACACCTATCTCATTAAAAGTGGTTTTTGTAGAAGTAATCATGAGCCAACTTTGTATACGAAAATGCATGAAGGTTATATAAACAACGATTATGCATGAAGTTTAGATGATTGAAAAACCACCTCAAGGTATACTTTTTATCTTTGAACCAATCTAATTTCATGGGCGTCCAAGAAACAATCAATCGTTTCAATATCTTCTGCAAAGGTAGAATATGTAGCAGAAAACTCAACAACGTTTCAAGTTGTTTGGCTGAGAAGATCATTGAAATATATTTCAAATATTCAAATGGATCTAACTCCAATCTCCTATGATAACACTTCAACAATTTCTTTATAAAAAATCATGTTTTCCACAAATAGAGAAAGCACATTGACACCCATTTTCATTTCATCCGTGAGCTTGTCAATCATGGGGACATAGTACTTTCTTTTGTGGTTCGAAAGATCAACTAGCAGATATTTTCGCAAAGCCATTGGGCAAGAATGTATTTGGATTTCAAAGAATACAACTAGGAATTGTATGTGTCTCGACATGTAACAATTGAGATAGGAGGGGATGTTCAGATATTAATCTCACTATTAGTTAGTTGTCTATTATGTGTCATCATATTTGATTCTGTTTTTTGCTAGGTGTCATAAAGAGTTTAGTTTTACTTGATTTCTACTCCATAGGTGTCGCATTTTACATCAGTTATCTATTATTGATATTTACAATATAATCTATTTAGTCATTTTGAATATTGAAAAAAGCAATCTCTTTTTGATTTCATTCTTTATCAAATTACAATACAGTGGTCAAGACAAACTCAGTTATTGTGTGTTTCTGGTTGAAAAAAATTGTTTAAGGATGTTCGATCTAGGCTCCGTGGTTGAATAGTGGAAACACAAATTTGAATAAACAAATAGTTCTTCGGAATACAAATCATCACACCTCATCAAATCCGATCAGATACTCTAGGGATGTTCACGCTGTCAAGAGTTGCACAGGGAAGACATGAAATGACAAACCAAAACATTAGAAGCTCACAGTTGTGGATCACCGGGATCTACCTCAAGCAAAAAACCACACTAGCTTCACATTAATCTTCAATATTAAATAAATACAATTTGTTAGGTACAATAAAATCATATCCCAAGGGAATAGGAATTGAATAAATATAGAAAGGAAAATCACAACTATGTAACAATAATAGCCTATTATCCATTAATTCTAACACTCCCCCTTAATGGAGAAAGGATTTTTAAACACATCTAATATGTCCCTAAACAATTCAAACTTGAGTCTTCCCAAAGGCTTAGTAAATATATCAGCCATATTATCACAAGAATTACAATATTCAACACAAATATCTTTGGACTACACCTTTTCTCTAACAAAATGAAATTGAGTGTCCATGTGCTTAGTGCTTTTATGAAACATAGGATTATAAGCGAGTTTGATGGAACTTTGATTATCACAATTGAGAATCGTAGCTTCTGTCTGTTCTTCTCCTGTATTTTAGAGAAGTATGCACAACCAAACTTTCTCACATGTTGTTGCACACATAGCTTGATATTCTACTTCTGCTGAGGATAAGGCTACAATATGCTACTTCTTGCTGCACCAAGAGATGACCCTAGACCCAATGTTAAAGGCGTAACCTGTAATTGATATTCTATCATCTAACTTTCCTACCCAATCAAAGTCTATATAACCTATCAAGCTAACATCAAATGAGTCAGTATACAAAATACCGAAGTTTTAAGTTCCTTGCAGATACCTCAGTACTCCTTTCACTGCAAGTCAATGATTCTCATGAGGTTGAGTCAACTGACTCAAAACACTCACTACATAAGATAGATAAGCTAGATCTGATATCATTGTAGTCAAATAAATAAGACTACCAACCAACTGTCTATACAATGTTACATCTGCATATTTCAAACCATCATTCACCTGAAGTTTGTTATTCTGTTGTAAAGGCACAAATGTAGCCTTGCACTCATGCATTTTAAATTTAGTCAACAAACTCTTAGCATACTTACCCTAGGACAAGAAAGTTTGGCTTGAATCTCTCCAAACTTCTAGACCCAAACATTAATGCATTTCTCCAAGGTCCTTCATCTCAAATTTTTGTGATAACTACTGCTTGATTTCTTCAATGAGGTTGTCTACACTAACTGTCATGATCAGATCATCTACATATAAAGAAATCAACACTATCTGCCCCTCATCATTAAACACAATATACAAATTAGGACCATGTTTTCTTCGTTTATAACCATGCATGAGGAAAAATGAATCAATTTTGGCTTACAGGATCTAGGAGCCTATTTTAAACCATATAAAGCTTTCTTTAATCTATAGACTAAATGCTCTTCTCCTTTCTTAACAAACCCCTCAGGCTACATTAAGTATACTTCTTCTTTTAAATCACCATTTAAGAAAGTAGATTTAACATCTAATTGATGTATTTTCCAATGATTCTTAGTGGCTAAAGAAATAATAATTCTAATAGTATTTAAGTTTGCAACAGGGAAAATATTTCCTCAAAGTCAATACCTTCTTTCTGGGAATACCTCTTTTCAACCAACATTGCTTTATACTTATCAATAGACCCATCTGCTTTGAATTTCAACTTAAATAACCATCTGCAGGTTGTTTACCATAAGGAAGCTTTACTAGATCCCAAGTATTATTCTTAATAATAGATTCATATTCCTCCTTCATTGCTTCCTTCCATTCACAACTCTTTCTAGCTTCATAAAAATTAGAATGTATTGCAATGTTTAACATACCAGTCATGAGCACACAATCCCTATACCGATTTGGTAACTGTTTCGGCCTGCTAGATCTCCTGAGTGGTGGGGTGTCCACTATTGTGTTCTATTCTTCTCTTTGTGGATTGAATTGAATTTCCTCCTCTTTATCCTGTTGTTGTTGTTGCTGTTGTTGTTTTTGATGTTGTTGTTGTTGTTGACTGCTTCATGTTTCAACATCCATATATGAAAGTAAGGGTACATGCCATTCTTCATTATCTTGAACAAGATTTCCATCATCAACCTGTTCATGGAATACTACGTCTCTACTAACAAACGCCTTGTGAGTAGAAGGATCAAATAACTTATAAGCCTTATACACATTGTAGTATCTAATGAAGGTACATTTAATGGCCTTTGAATCTAACTTCTTCCTGTTTTCTTTGAGAACATGAGCAAAAGCTTTACAACCAAATACTCTAAAATGACTTACTGTAGGCTTGAAGCCAAACAATGCTTCAAAAGGAGTTTTATAATCAAGACTTTTAGTGGGACTCCTATTCTTCAAACGCACTGCAGTATTGACAACTTCTGCCCAAAAGCCATTATTTAGATTCTTACCTTTCAACATACTGCGAGCGCACTCCACCAGTGTTCTATTTTTCCTCTCAGCTACTCCATTCTGCTGAGGAGTGTAAGGTGTTATAGACTACTGATGTATCCCATGCTCTTTGTAGTATTTGATGAAATCCCCTTTCTTGAATTCTCCGCCTTGATCTGATCGAAGAATCCCGATGAACTTTCCTCTTTGCTTTTCAATTATGTTCCTGAAATGCTTGAAATACTCAAAGGCATGACTCTTCAGTCTAATAAAATACACCCATGTGAATCTTGTACAATTATCAACAAAGATTAGAGAATAGTAGGCCCCACCTAACAATCTTGTCTAAATAGGCCCACATAAATCAGTGTGTATAAGTTCAAGTGTATCCCTGTGTTTCTTATCTTTAACAGCAGGAAATTCAGCTCTATGTTGTTTACCGAATGCACATGCTTCACGATCAATATGCAACTTTTTCAAAACAGGAAGACCATTCACCATGCCTTTATTTTGCAACAGAAGAAGATCACTGAAATTGATGTGCCCAAGTCGTTGATGCCACAAGTTTTTAGCAAACCTATCCGATGAAATCAATGCTTGCGGTGGTGTTCTCTTCACATCTAGTTTGTAGATTCCTCCTATACGAACACCTATAGCAATAGGCTTCATCTGGTCCAAAAACTATTTAATGATATAATAAGATTTAAAGAATTCTACCTTCAGATCCTGATCTATAATCTTTGATACATAAATCAAATTTTTCTTAATACCAAGTACATACCACACATCAGATATATTCCTCATGTTTCCATCAGGCAAAGTGACAAGGACATCTCCATGTCCCTTGATCTCGTACCCTCTATCATCTACAAGGTATACTTTTACTCGAGTGGCTAATGTAGTTTTAGCCATAAATAATCTGACATCCTGGCTTTGATCTACATCAGCTAGATGACCTGTATGTCTTCTCTGCTTGTACCTCTCCCCATCTGCCTTTTTCTTATGGAAAAATTTAGCAATATGGCCTATCTTAGCACAATAAAAACATTTAGGAGTAGAGTCATGTTTACGCGAGGTCATATCTTGTGGTGTCCTTTCTCGTGATACATTGTCTTTCGTGTGATCAACCACTGCTTCCCCTTCGGCTTGAACTTGGTCATCAATGCAAGATCTAGAATTTGAGGTTTGAGGGACAACCTCCTTTCTTTTTCTTGTAGCAAGATCCCGGTAAGCTCTTCAAAGCCTGGAGGCTTTTCTCTTGCATTCAATCCCATTATAAACATTTGATAATCATCCGTCATGCTGTTCATTGTAATCGTCGCCAGATCATCATTCACCATCATCTGACTGATATCAGTTAGTTTATCTTTAAACTCCTTTGTCCAGGATATGAATGAAGAAACAAACTCATTCTCCTCCATCTTGATGGCGAGAATCTTCTTCCTGAGGTACAAAGATCAAATGGTGTTCTTGATCTCGTACATTTCTTTGAGAATTGTCCATATGTCATTCTCTTCCTTGCACTCCTGAATGTGAGGGATGATGCAATCTTTGACTGATAACTTTAGGAGAACCTTTGCCTTCATTTGCCTTTTCTCCTAGTCTTGAATTGCTATATTTGACCCACCAGTTAGAGTAGTCAGTTTGACCTCATCACAAGTCGTAATGCCATAGGCATTCTGTCCCTCAAGCAGAGTCTAGGCTTAAACTTCCAATTAGTATAATTGGAACCATCAAACTTATTAATCTCATTAAGATAAGCTTCCACAATTTGATTATTCATTCTGAATGAATAAAAAAAAATACTTCAATAATTTAAAAACCATCAAGTGACCAAGAAATTCAATAGTTCTGTTGAGACAATCAATCTCCAAATAGTCTATAGTAGACTGCGGTTGGCAAAGAAAAAACGAAGGAAACTATGAATGAGAACAATGCTAATTACTATCTCTTAATGTCAATCCTCGACCCTATTGTCAGCTTGATGTTGTTGAGAGAACAACTATGGCATCATGCTCTACTGATCAAGCAAATCATGCTTGGTTGTGCCTTAAATGTTGAAATAATGAGGTTGTACACGATCACATCTAGATCTGGTTTAGAGCTAGATGAGGGGACGTATTGGCCTTGGCCTTATGGAACCAATTCGCTTATTAGCCATCAATCTATTCTCTCAAAAAGTGGCAGATGAATACGCAACAACAAACATGTTGTTTATTTATTTATTTTTAAACAGATCCACGCAATTTTAAGCATAACTTTGAATGGCAATTTTAACACGCCCATTTTTGAAAACAGGTCGACACTCCACATTGTTATTGATGTCCTCACAACCTGCAAACAAAGAATAGAATCCGGCCTCCTCAGCCTCCTCCTCGCGATCAACAACAAGTTATCTCAGTGATCCATTCCAATCCCTTGGCGGTCAACTCCTCCACGCAACCTCCGTGGTAGTCCTCACTAGTTTCACACACAGCCACACAGATCTGGTCTTTGGCACAGACAGAGTTCCTCCTCGACAGAGAGATCCTCGGGTCTTCGACTTCTTTCATGGCTGAAGGTGTAGTAAACGAAAAAAAAACATACCTCTTTTTCATGCAGCAGGCTTTCCAAACCATGCAGCCTCCTTCTTGGGTTAACATCTCTCCCTCACGGTCATGCACGCAACCACCAATTTCTACAAAAAAACAATCGAGGTTTCTCTGACGAGGACAAGCTTTTCAACACGTAGCTTTTTTTCCTGACAGAGTCAGTGCTACTAGATAACATGGGTTCGCGACGTTGCTATTCAGCAAGGCGCCGCGATGTTCCACCCAAACTCGTGCTGAGTTTTTAAAATAAAAGTGGCAAGAAGTGTTATAGTGTGATCATCAGGTTTTTCCACCCAAACCACGTGGTGATTTCACCTCAATCGCGCTCTGCTTACAGGATTGACAGCCCTGCAGTTCTGATACCGTGTAAAGAGTTGCACAGGGAAGATATGAAATGACAAATCAAAACAAGAAGTGCGGATCATTAGGAGTTACTTCAAACAAAACACTACACTATTTTTATATTAATCTTCAATATTAAATAGATACAATTTGTTAGGGACAACAAATCATATCCCAGGAAAATAAGAACTAAATACCTATAGAAAAAAAATCCCAACACATTAATTCTAACACATGCATATCATTTTCCAATGCTTCTCAATGGGATAACAAACAAATAATAAGTTAATGTACTCCGAATCCGTTCCAGATAAGCAAAACCATATATATCTGGTTCCATATTGTTTGCTTGAAACAAAAGCACGTTCGTGGCCGACCGTATCTTTCAACACAGTAAAATACATCGGGAAAAATATAAATATCTAAATTTGTAAATTAGCAGCAAGGGGACATGCTCTCATGTTTGACGCGACCCCTGGAATGTTGATATGATTCTCCTAATGTATAATACAATTCATAGGCACTCTCTGATATGTCAGCATATCTTGAAGATCTGTGGCTTATCAAGTTGTGAAATAGTTCCATCGTTTCAATAACACTAATATGAACTTTTGAAAAAAAACGGTGGAAAATGGGACGCATTCGTACCAAACTATATGTTCAAAAGGATTTAAAATTGCTAAATCGACCCTTCGCAATATCGAAATCTCATTAAAGATTTCCATCATTTGGACACACTTCATCCAAATTATCTGTTCGGAAGGATTTAGAATTGTAAAGTCAACCTAGCGAATAAGTTAGCCTTAACTCGATATCTAAACACGTGGCGTACAGTTCAGTAACTATTTGATAAATAGTGAAGTCTCTTTTGAAAATTAGAATGAAGTTAAAATAAGTGTCTTCCATAAAAGTTACAATCATTGTCTTCCTTAAGTTCTTCCTTACGATGTAAAGGAATAAATATGTTTTTGACTTCCTTTATCCACTCAATATTAACGCTCACCCAAAGCACCAAAGGAGCGATAGCATTACTAACAATCAACCTTTAGACGAGAGATCGCGTTAACCTCAATTGCTTACATTGATCTCACAGTAACGCAACATAATCCTGGAAAAGGCAGCATTAGAGAACAACAACAGGGGCATAAAAATTCTTTTTTCAAAAAAAAAAGTTAAGTCCTAAATACCTCCTTATGCCATTTGTATAAATCCTCGTAAGCTCCATCGTATTTGAAAGGTTCATGGTATTTTTTTTAATAAAAATATTATTTTTCTGAAATTCTATGAAAGGTACGAAGGTTTGTTATTGTTTAGAAGGAGTATTTAAAATGTAGGTTTGTTATATTTTTTTTAATATTTTCTTTTAAATAAAAATTTGGAAGGCAAAAGGAGAATTTTTTTTAAAGTCTTAAAAGGAGATTTAAAAGAAAAGGCACACATTTTGCATTCAAAGAAATGGCTTCTTGGTGCGCTTTACAACATACACTCACTTGGCTTGGCAAAAATTATGAGTTTTGGTTTCTAAAAATGAAGACGTTTCGACAAGCCCAAGAGTGTTGGGAGACACTTGTGACTCCCTATATAGAGCTTACTTAAGAAGCATGAACGATAATAATCATAGGAATGCAGCTACTGAACCCAGAAAGAAAGAAAACAAAGCCAAATGTTGGATACAAAACTCAATCGATGACTCTATTTTCGACAAGATAGCAAGCACATCCACAGTGCATTCAGGTTAGGAAATATTGAAAGTTGCGTATCAAGGTAATGATACAGTGGCGACAGACATTTAAATCATAGTTCGAAATCCTAAAGATCACTAACATAGAAAATATGGATCAATTCATGACTAGAGTTGTGGAATAGTCAATCAGATTAAGCTAATTGGTGAAACTATTTCAGATTAGAAACTTGTTCAGAAATTCCTTCGAAGTCTACCGAAGAAATATGACATGATTGTATTATCCATTTTGGAATCCAAAGATCTTACAACTATTTTAGTAGAATAGTTGACTGGATCACTTCTGGGACATGAAACAAGACTCAACTTGACAGAGGATTCCATGGAACAAGCTTTCAAATCTCCAGTGTCATTTTGTAGAGGAAGAGGTAGAGAATATAGAGGAACAAACAAGCAGTAATGAGGCCGAAGTAAAGAAAAATCAGAACATCATCATGCAAAAGAGTAGTGGAGACCTCCACAAAGTTGAACTCAGAGAAGCAGAGCACGGAGAAAATCTAATGTCCATTGTTATTGCTCTAATAAATTTGAGCGTTACTAACATGAATGCAAGAAGAAACAGTCATATCAACATAGAGACAATGTGCATCCCTCTAACAATGAAGGAGAATCCTTTGAAACAATGTTTATTTCATGCAATCTTTCTCAAGACACTCACAATAAGGATCTTTGGTTGCTGGACAGTGGCTAGAGATATCATATGAAAAGTAAGAAAAATCTTCTTTCTTATATTGATCCTTCCATAACATCATAAGTTACTCTTGGAGATTGTTCTTGTATTAAAGCTGAAGGAAAAAGTATTGTTCAAATTCTTACTAAACATAATCATCAGAAATACATTCCTAATGTTTATTATGTTACAAAATTGAAGTAGAACTTCATTAGTGTAAGACAACTGATGGAACATGGTTGTGATGCACTATTTCAAGGGAACACATGTTATATCTATGACAAACCTCCCAGTGGAAGACTGGTAGCAAAGGATGAAAGAACCAAGAATAAGATGTTTCCTTCAACTCTTAGAAGTTGAACACTTTCATAGTCTTTTCTCCACAATGTGTCAAGAATAGACGAGTATCAATTATGGAATTCTAGATATGGCCACATACCATTCAAGAGTCTATGTCAGCTTCAAAAACAATCAAGCATCATTGGTCTTCCTATTATGAATGAAAAAGACTGCAATTGTGAAATTTTTGTTTTCTCCAATCATAAAAGAGACAACTTTCCCACATCTTCCTCTAGAGCAAAAGAACCTTTAGAGTTTCTCCATAAAGATATATGTGGCCCAATGCAGACATAGTCTATTGGTGGTACTATTTATTTTCTCACATTCATTGATGATTATAGTAGGAAGACATGGGTATATTTTTACAAAAACAAATAAGATACATTCTCAAGGTGCAAAAAATTCAAAGCAGAAGAAGAAAAGCGGAGTAAAAAGCCTTTCAAAGTACTCAGATCCGATAGAGGAGGAGAGTAAAACTCCAATCACTTCAAAGGTTTTTGTTAACAACAAGGAATCATAATTCAAAACACAACAAGATATACTCCACAACAGAATAGAGTAGCAGAAATGAAAAAATAGTCAATCATGAACATGGCTAGATGTATTCTTTATGAGGATAAGTTGTCAAACAATTATTGGGTTGAACCAATTTCAACAACAATTTATATCCTCAACAATTTCCACCAACCACTTTCCAAGATATAGTATGTCAAGAAGCATGAGATGGTAAAAAGGTAAATGTATCACTTTAGAATTTTTGGATCGGTACCATTTTCACATGTTCCTGAGAAGCTAAGAAAAAAACTTGATGATAGGAGTGAAACATGTATTTTCGCAGGCTATAGTGAGCATTCAAAGGCCTACATACTTTATAATCGATTTACAAAGAAGTTTGTTTTAAGAAGAGATGTAATGTTTTTTGAAAATAAATCTTGGTCTGATCATGTTGGTGAAGCTTCAAGTCAGTGTTTCTACCCACCACATCCACCAAGAGTGCAAGTTGAGGAAGATCCATACCATTATGAAAATGGTACATCTTCAAGTAGTGAATCCACCAGTGATTCAAAATATTTAGAGGACAATCAGAAACAAGAAGCGTTAGAGAAATATATGGGCAAGAGCAAGAGTTTGACCAACAGAATATGTTTGCATTTCTTTCATCTCAACCAACTTATTTTGACAAAACAATGAAAGAAAATCATTGGATAAATGCAATGAACCAACAAATTGTTGTGATAGAGGAAAATCAAACTTGGGAATTAGTTGATCTTCAAAGAACAATACACGAATTGGTGTATAATGGGTATATCAGACCAAGCTGAATGAAAATGGAGAGAGTGAGAAACATAAGGCAAGACTGGTTCCCAAAGGATTCCCACAACAATTTGGTGTTGACTATGATGAAACCTTTGATCCAGTAGCAAGTTTAGACACTATCAGAACCATTTTGTCAACAAAAACTCAATAAAATTGGAAAGTCTATCAGCTTGATGTAAAATATGCTTTCCTAAATGGTATATTGTAGGAAAAAGTTTATGTAGAGCAGCCTCCTTGTTTTGGAGTTCCATGACAAAAGCATAAGGTATACAGATTGAACAAAGCCTTGTATGGTTTGAAACAAGCTCCAGGGGCTTGGTACAGTCGCATTGACACCTAACTCATCAAAAGTGGTTTTTGTAGAAGCAATCACGAGCCAACTATGTATACCAAAATGCATGATTATGCATGGAGTTTAGATGATCACAAAAGCACCTCGGGGTACACTTTTTATCTTTGAACCAATCTGATTTTATGGGCATCCAAGAAACAACGAATTGTTTCAATATCTTCTGCAGAGGAAGAATATGTAGCAACAAATTTAGCAACTTGTCAAGTTGTGTGGTTGAGAAGATTATTGAAAGATATTTCAAATATTCACAAGGAGCTAACTCCAATTTAATGAGATAACAGTTCAACAATTTCTTTAAAAAAAAAAATCATGTTTTCCATGAAAAGAGCAATCACATTGACATCCTTTTTCATTTCATCCATGATCTTGTCAATCATAGGAAGATAGTACTTTCTTTTGTGGTTCCAGAGATCAACTAGCAGATATTTTCACAAAGCGACTCGGCAAGAATGTATTTGAATTTCAAAGAGAACAAATAGGCATTGTAAGTGTCTCTACATGTAACAATTGAGATTAGGAGGGGATGTTGAAATATTAATCTCATTGTCAGTTAGTTGTTAATTAAGTGTCATCACATTTGATTATGTTTTCTACTAAGTGTCATAGATAGTTTAGTTTTAATTGAGTTCTAATCTATAGGTGTGGAGTTTTATTATTGATATTTACAATATAATCTATTTAGTAAATTTTGAATATTGAAAAGAACAATTTCTGCTCCACGATTTCATTCTTTGTCAAATTACAATATAGTGTTCAGGACCGTTTTGGCTATTGCGTGTTTCTGGTTAAAAAAACTGTTTAAGGATGTTCGATGTAGGCTCCGTGATTGAATAGTGGAAACGCAAATTTGAATAAACAAAGAGTTCTTTGGAATACAAATCATCACACCTCATCAAATCCGATAAGATACTCCAGCCATGTTCATGCATATCATTTCCAATGCTTCTCAACGGGATAACAAAAAATAATAAGTTAGTGTACTCCGAATCCGTTCAGATAAGCACAACCGTGTATATCTGTTCCATATTGTTTGCTTGAAAGAAAAGCACGTTCGTGGCCGACCGTATCTTTCAACACAGTAAAATACATCGAGAAAAATATAGATACCTAAATTTGGAAATTAGCAGCAGCCGGACATGCTCTCATCTTTGACGTGATCCCTGGAATGCGGATATGATTCTCGTCATGTATAATACAATTAATAGGCACTGTCTCATATGTCGCATATCTTGAAGATCTGTGGCTTGTCAAGTTCTGAAATAGTTCCATCGTTTCAATAACACTGATATGAACTTTTGAAGAAAACTGTGGAAAATGGGACGCATTCCTACCAAACTATATGTTCAAAACGATTTAAAATTGCTAAAACGACCCTTCGCAATATCCAAATCTCATCAAAAATTTCCATCATTCCTACCAAACTATATGTTCAAACGGATTTAAAATTGCTAAATCGACTCTTCGCAATATCCAAATCTCATCAAAGATGTCCACCATTCGGACACATTTCATCCAAATTATATGTTCGGAAGGATTTAGATTTGTAAAGTCATCCTAACGAATAAGTTAGCCTTACCTCGATATCTAAACACGTGGCGTACAGCTCAGTAACTATTTGATAAATAGTAAAGTCTCTTTTGAAAATTAGAATGAAGTTAAAATAACAAAGTTCTCTTATTTTAAAAAAGGAACATCGATTTGTTTAATAATTGTGTTCCTTAAGTTCTTCCTTATGATGTAAAGTAATAAATTTGTTTTTGATTTCTTTTTTCCACTAAATATTTGTCGTTAGATTTCCAGATTTTGTATATATATATTATTTGTTTTTGAATTTTTTTTATTATTTTATTGTTCGGGTGTTTATTTTTTTTTTTTTATTATTATATTATTTATTTTAAATTAATAGGGTGTTCACAATTTATATTTTAATTTTTAATTTTAGATAGGTTTATAGTTTAGTATGTAGGGTATTCTATGATTTAGGATGTATATTGAAATATTAATTTTATAATATAATATTTAGTTGTTAATTACAAATTAATTTATACAATTAGTAGTAGATTTAATTAAGTTTTGGTAGTCTAATTAGAAATGGTCGTGTGGAAGAACATGAAAAACTGACTTGTATTGAGAAGCAACCCTACAACAATCCAAATCTGACACCTCCACACAAACACAATGAATTATCAAGTTAGTATATAAACATTTGAGGTGAAAGACATTAACTTTTGTTGTTGCTTTGGTTTCCAATCTATGACACCATGAAAAAAGTATTTTGATATTAGGTAATATGGTATTACTTTAATAGAAATAGGTTTATTTATCCCCCCACACACAAATATATATAGAGATCCATCTTAACTCTAAATGTATTAAGCAATTAAATGAATCATATCTCTCCAGATTCAAATTTTTTTAAATGCAAAACTTCAAAAAATATTACATCTCTAAAAAATATATTCAGCTCCGCTATTAGTAAATAAAAATTTAAAATATATTAATAATACTTCAATTATCTCCACTAATAAAATAATACAAAAAAACAAAAAAAACCTAACCTCTCATTTTACTTTAATAAAAAAATATTTAATTATTCATATATTATTATTATTTCTGGTCTTTTATCTATCTTACTATTTTTTAATTTTTTCTCCCCTTAAAAGCTTATATTTATGAAAGCAAAGTATCGCTAAGAATTATAAATTATTAGCGACGAAACATTGATGGATTGAATCCGCATTGATACATACATACCTTCCTTGTAACTAACAAAGCATTAAGGAACCAAAACAAATTATATTAGCAAAGTTTTCGCTAAGAACCAATGTGGCAGAAAACGTTAAAGCTCGTGGAATAATGCAATGTATGGTTATTTTGTCCCTAGTAGTGAACTTAACTCATAGTGGATTTGCTGAACAACTTCTATATGCTATGTGGCTTGCTTCATTGGTGACAATAACTTGTTGTTTTCCTTTTATTGAAGTTGAGATTTCTAAGTTGGAAAAAGATGGAGGCCTTGTTATTTGAGCTCTCTAACTTAGCAAAAAAATTATTGAATAGCTACACTTTTATCACAGATATGATTTTTATGAAAAAATTAGTGAATAATTACACTTTTAACACATAAATGATTTGTATCGTTTAAATAAGTAAGATGTAATGTGTGAAAAAGTGATTAATATAAAATAAGAATACCATAATACTGTTTTTCAAAAATAAATATAATATTAGTTTAGATTTTATATTATAGTAACTCATTAATTTATTCATTTATAGTGATTGATATTGATTCTTACTAGTTAATATGAGTAATTGAATATGAAGATTGTTTTCTATTGTAATATTTATCATATTGGTTATATGACGGATATTTATAATAATTTATTATATTATAACTCAAAACTTCTAAGAACAGTTTCGATTTTTCATCATAATTTCACTTTTTCTTTTGTGGTAAATATTTTGTCTTTATTATAAAATGATAAATTCTAAAGGTAATTTAACAATGAGAGAATATTCAAAGTTATTAAGAGTTGAATAGGTTATGAGGCAGTCGAAAGGTCATGAGAAATGTGAAGGGTCACCTACCCATTTCCATAAATATACCCTCATGCCTCATTTTGTAGTGGCTTTTAGTACTTGAGCCTTTTGGCACTTAGGCAGTTGTGAGAACTCTTGCATTTAACAATTTTGGATTGAGTTGTGGTGAGGCTTGTAGGAATTTACAGGGTAAGTTCCTCAGAAAAAACACCAGAAGGACACCGCTCACAAACAGATCACAGATCAATACACCAGTATTTTGATGTGGTTAAAAACCTCAGAGAGGGAAACAGTCCACGGCCTGCGCCAACGTGGCTACTACAGGCAATTTATTAATAAAAGAATGAAAATTACATAAGCTTCTCTCATGCACGGTGAACCTACAAATGACCCTCCATGCGCTTTAAATAGAATTCATGGACCAATCGGGTGTCAAGCCACGGATCAAGTGTCGGTAATACCGAGGAGAGAATGAACCCTCGGATCACTACATATCGTGACCGTCGGATTGTAAGTTACAAAATGTACAACGGTAAAGAAACACACTTTACCTAACTCTATACCTAACTCTATACTAGACCAAGTTGAACTTAACTATTCCTATGTGTCGGAATATCCTAACAAGGCTAGAGACTTATTTGGCGATGATATGAGGAGCCTACTTTGCAGATTTGTATTTTGAAGGGCTTGTAGCACATGTACTTGGATTTGCAACACTATCAATGAGAAGCTCTTCACTCTTGGAATACATTCTCGTTCACTTTGAAGGTGAGTGTAATAGCTATCTAGTACTTCTATTCTACGTTCATGATTGCTTTCACATGAGTTTTATGTTGGTGAAATTCATGGCTTATTACTCGTATGTTTACTTGAATATCTGTTGTTTTATTCCATGTATGTCAATGGTTATTAGTGGCGAGCTATTTCATAATTAGTTTTGGTGCTCTTTTATGTTTTGGATGGTTTTAGCCAACTAATTCCTCTTGACATATAATTTCTCTTATCATGATGCTCTTATATTTTTCTACTTTATATTTGAAGTATATCAATTGTGGGTTGATTTCATCCTCATTCTCTGGGTATTTCATACTCTCCTCACATTAGCATCTCTTCACTTGAAAACCAAGAGAAAGAAAGAAGCATGGTGGTTGTTAGTGGTAAATTTTTGAGTGAGTGTGCAAATAATTTACTTTTAACCACTAATGACTGAAGTGGCCTATCAACATAAAATAGATAAAAAAATCCAAATTGAAATCTTAAATGTATCTTTTTAGATCTACACTCAAAAGTATTAGAAAACCCTACACTGATTCCAAAGGCCGAAGAAGCATATAAACAACATTACAAGGTATTGTTCAATGGAAAATACTTTATTTTCTTAAAGGAAGAATATTGAAGCAACACTTAGGACATAGAAAATGTTGAAACGGGACAATAATGTCCTCCTCTATGGGGTGGTTCTTTCATTCCATTGCTAAAAATTGTTTCTTCTCTCTCCTATGTGTGCAAGTGGGCAATGGAATGGTAATAAAAAGTGGCACAGCTCAAATGGAGAGTTCAAATTCCATAAGATCAAAATAACGATGATGATTGTGATCATGGGTAAAAGGTGGAGGAAAAATCTCTCTATTTATACTAAAATTCTAGATTAGACTAGATCAAGTAAAATAAGAAAATATTTGGTTCACTAGATCAAGATTTAATAGTTATGAGTATTTTATTATTTCTAGGAGAGGAAAAGATTAGAGAAATGGTCAATAAAGTTTATTTAGTCAAATAACTCGAAAATAATGATTAATTGAGTTAATTAAGGAAAATGGGTGAAACAATTAATGTATGAAAACAATTTATTAATTATTCATAGGTAATATGGCCAAAGTAAGCTGAAAATAATTATTAAATATCAATTTAATAACTATTTTGAAGGATAAAAAGTAAAATGAGTAAGAAATAATAAATGAATAATGATTTATTGAATTATTCCTGTAGAAATAGTAAAATTGTCTAAAAATAAAATTAAATATTTGCACAAAATGAGTAAATATGAAAATAATAGGAAATTCATTAAACAAATTTCTAGGTTATTTTCATGTGGGTTAATTAAAAGGACATAATTTACGAAAAGTGGTTCAATAAATTACTTCTTATGGTGAAAGTGGATTTTAATGTGTAAAACAAGCACTACTTGGTTTATTTCAATTATCCTAGTGGAAAATGGCTAAGTAACCACTTTTTGGGTGATAAAAATGATAATCAAGTCCACATGCTAGATGGGACTCCTAACCCAAATGATGTGAGGCATGATTATGTCATCACACCGGGGATACTCCCTTACTGTTAACAATACATTTTACTCCTTCAACATTTTTTTCGCTACAATGAAGGTAGATGCCAAAATTTCCTTGTGGAGCTTACATCTTAGTTTATCTTTAAATGAATCCTTCCAAAACCCTTATTTGGAGTTGTGTTTCTAGAAATGTAAGTCTCAGAAATCATATCGAGACAACTTATTTGTTGTTGAAAAACAAGTTTGGTGGCAAAGGTGAAAACTTTGCATCTGAACATCACCTTCAATTTCTCAAAAAATGTATTTCTAATGGTGTGCATCATGAAAGTTTCATATGCAAAATTTTCACTCTTAATTTTGAATGTTGCGTCAAAACATGGTGCCAAACATTGCCAACCACATATATACATTCACGTGAGAAATTTATGTATGTGTTTAGATCTTATTTTGAAGGGTATAGTCTTGAAAATCTATTGAAGGAGATAAATGAGCTTAGAATGAAGCTAGATGAATCATTGGAATATTTTGCATATATATTTAGTAAGCTATATTACAAATTCCCTGAGAGAGATGTGGATTGGAATCAGGGAAAATTTTAAGGGTGGAAGTTTATCAACCTTGGCGAATCTCATCAGTCCCTGATATCCAAATTTTAAATTGTTTAATTGTAATTTTGTAAAAATGTTTAGATTTCTAATTATTTTATATTAGATAATATATAATACTGGTGATTTTTAAGGTAAAATAATTTTATACTATAAAAATTGGGAGAATTGAATTTTAGAAAAATGGAAATTGGCAAAACTATTTTTTTGGAAAAAGCATGGAATATTAGCCCACCTGCGAATATTAGACCCTAAAGTTTTTGCTGATTGGAATTATTTGTATGAAATGTTTCAATAATTGGTTTATATTTCTCTAGAATAATTTAAATCTAAATTCAATTATGATAATCTCTTACAAGTTGATGTTAAAAATCTACAATTTACCAATCAACCAAATCTTATGGTTACTCTTCTTATGTTAACTTTATTCTCTTTGTCAGATGCAAGTCAAGGAGAAGCTCAACCCTTGGTGAAGGAAATTGTAACCTATAATATCTCTCATTCTCCTTCATCATCTTTGTTACCCAATGAATTGATATCTTCTCCTAACAATGAAATATTTGTTATCAGTGATATAAGTAGTGAGGTGATCCAAATTGGATCATTATATTGTTCTTTATCCATCTTGATGCATTGAGAGTGGAAAAGGTGGAGGAATCAATTCACAGGACCATTTTTACCCACAGGACTCAGTCTGGAAAAGCGAGGTTTGAAACCGTCCAAGAGTGTTTTGGGGTTAAAACTATGTCGCTTTAGTGCCATGCCTTTTCCTGCAATTATAAACACACATATATGTCCAACAGTGCAAGAATCAACTCAATCAGAGTCGGTATGTGGAAGTTATGCCACTATGAAGTTGACCTTCCTATTTCCATCACCATGCTTCAAGAGGATTTTGCATCATTTATGAAAAATGGTCTAGCCATGTCATTGTGATGTAAAAGACTCTATAAGAGTTTATATTGTAACTCTCATTAAGATTTGATGTATTCAAGCTTAACAAATAGTACACTATTAGACTATGTTATAACCAAGCCACTAGGATGAAGAGGCGTTCCATTCTTTCAAGTGCATTTGTTCCATAGCTAAGAAAAATTATCCAAGAGGGATAGGAGGTAGAGCACACAGAGAGGATTTGTGGACTGTAGTACCCCATGGACCACATTCCATACTTATTTTTACCTACAACCACATTTCGAGAAAGAGAAAGAGAGTGAAGTGATGTCACCTTCCAGCTAAATTTTATCCCGAAAGGGTTTCCCAGAGCATATCTTATGTATTATCAGTGTGAGAGCCTTTATTTTTTTGTCCTCTATTGTCTACATAATTTCCATTAGCATGCATGTACCAAATATAGTAGAATCTCAAATTTTTAATATAATATTATCAAATCTATTGGGATGAACTATCTAATGGAATATCCACAATAGTTTATAGATCATGAAGAAATATTGAATGAATAAGAGAAAATTTATCTTTTGTTACAAATTACAATAAATTCCTTAGAAGTGGGACAACGTGAAATTGAGATTAATAATTCATCTCTTTATTATCATGTTGATGGGTTTCATGTTGATCCCATTAATCCTTCATTAGAAACCATCCCTGAAATTCCTCATTATATGTTTTTTCCTTTACCACCTTGATGTCACTAAGACCCTCTCTTGGATAACAATGAATGTTTAAATGATTCTATAGATAATAACATGTGTGTTGATAAATTGATTTCTCAAGGAGGTATGAATGTGAGAAATATACATGTTGAATAAGATTTAATGGGAATTTATGTTCCTTCAATAGAATATTTTCATCATTTTTCATCTTCAACTCATTACTCCTTGTATCATGATTTGTTTGATGAGTCTGTCATACTAGAAGTCATATTTCATCCTCTAAATTCTCATTTTGTTAGGCTAGATTATCATCATGTACAAGATAGTGATTGCTTATAGTTGGAAATGGGAAAGAATGAATCTATTGCTCATATCCATTTTGGTTTCAAATGTTTAACATAGGAAGAAGATAATTCTTCAACTTGAAACATTCAAGGAATCTCTATGATTGAGACATCTCCATTTTTTATCCAAGAAGAGTCTTGTGATTCGAATGACCAGTCTAATGATATAAAAGAATTTAATCAAATAAATGGTTGTAATAAATTTCTTCTTGGCAACAATGATCTCAGTCATACATCTGAAGATGGTGGTCCACATGCATCTATTGATTTCACCAAGCCATTGATATTTCATTATCTATCATTTTAAGGTTGAAAGACTTGTCAGACAGTAAGGAACTTCAACCTTTTTGGTTGGTTATGTTAGGGCGCCACTATATTTATAAGGTCAATGAACTCGATCATGTTAGGGTTTCCATGAAATATGCACTGATACATTTAATGATTGCAGTCCACATGCATATATTCATTTCACCAAGCCATCGATATTTGATTGTCTAGCATTTGAAGGTTTAGAGACTCGTCAAGAGAATGAGGCATTTCAACTTTTTTTGATGGTTATGTAAGGACCTCACGATCTTTATAAGGTGCATGAACTAGATCACGTTAGGGTTTCCTTGGAAGATTATCTTCATAGTGTAGCTGCACTAAATGAAGGCTCATTTTTTAAATGTTCTCGGGGTTTTGAAATTACTCATTTGGAATATCAAGATAAAATCGTTGGTTGGTTAAAAGATTCTCTCCTAGATAATCCTCCTGTGAGTAACAAACCTCTTATTTCTATGGTGATTGAAGCAAAGGTATATATGAATGAATGTTCATCATTGAAATATTTTCAATGTTTCAAGTTGATCATTTGATTATCATGATGGACTTGTATTTCAATTAGAAAACTCTTTTCTAGAAGAATTCCTTCTAGTATGCAGGACCTTCTCTCTTGTGAAAGTTATAAAGGTAAATATCTTTGTTTGTGCACATTGCTTCATAATGGTACTAAATTCTAATATCCATTTGTTTGCAGGTAGGGAGAAACTCGAGTGGGTCCACTAGAGTTTTGACTTCACATGATCTCTATCTCATCTTAAATTAGATTAGGTTCAGTTTTAGTTCTAGTTGTTTTCTTGTTAAAGTAGGTGTGCATGCATAGTACTTTTCTTTCATAATTGATTTCAAGCCTTGCATTATCTTTTATTTTTATATAATTCTAATTTGGTCTCTTACTCATGAATGACTTATCAAAATGATTGTCATAAGTACTAATAGATTCAACAATTAGACATGAAAATGAAAGTGAGACTGAGAACTTCCAAGTACAACTTATGTAAATAGATGCATTTCACTACTCATTTATTTTTCCATTTAGATTTATTTTCCATAATTTCATTTATTTTTCATTACATATAGATTTTGTTTGCTTCATTGTATTGTGTATTTATCTTTCATTTGACATTTCCTTCCTTTTCATTGCATTCAATTTTGCTGCATTGATCATATTCTTTCCAATTAACATTGTTTCTCTACATTTCATCAATAATTTTATTACCTTTAGGATTGATTGTCTACATTTTTTTTCTTCTTATTTCATTTAGTTTTTCTTCCTTTCATTACATTTCTCAGTTAGTGTTTCATTTAACATTTCTTCCTTGCATTACTTTCACTTTCCAAACATGTATATAAATAAAAACCTAAGAGAGCTTCTCGTACCCAAATTTACCAAATGTTGAAACCCCAAGCTTTTTGTGTGTGCTTATGATGACCTATCCAAGAGGAAATAGCTTGTAGGGTCTGGTGCTGAACTATGCCCTAAACATTTTTTCATAAGTCTGACCTATAAGAGAGGAAAATATGAGTAGATACTCCCGGGGAACTCTAATCAATTCATATGACCTACATTTATAGCCTGAATTTTGTTTCTGGCTCAGTCTTGAATATTTTATTTTGTGTTTTTTAATCTCCAGTTGTGAGTTGGATATGTGATTTGGAGATACGGGATAAGGGTAAACCTATGTCAAAAAATGTTTAGTTTCGATAAAATAAGGATGAACCTATTTTATGTTTAAATAAATTGGGATACCTCATCTTGCCTAGTGCAAAACATGCCTAAATTATACAAAATTGCATGAAAAATAAATAATGGGGTAAAGGGATGAGAAACGATTCCTCCATGGATAGATGACACAAGAAACATTATCAGTGCTATGGACTCTCACTGATAATGAAGCAATGTTTGTGATTTATTGTGTGACTCTGTTAGGGAAATGGACACTTATTTGAGAGTAGAGAAACACCAGAAACTAAATTTAAGTTTTGAAAATAATAATCCCTCTATCATGTCATCTATGTCATTTTTGAAGACGTATCCATGTGAACTCTTGGTTTGGTGTCTAAGAACTCATAAGACCTAACTATGAGATAGATGGAGGGCACATATAACAATGATCAAGTAGATCAAATCAACACCCACAATATTTATTTAATACTTCCTTACATCATTATTAAGAGTTTATATTTTCAAAGTATGAAGGAAAAGATGTTGGATTCTACCAATGGTTCACTAATTGTTGTAACAACTACAACACCTCCAAAAATAATTCACTGTACATTTAAAATTTTGTGCTCCCCTTGCTTTTACAAGTATTGATGGTTTTCTTTGATGCGTTATTTATCCATGCCCTTTAAATTGGTCCAACCATGATGAAATAAATTCCTCAGATGAATCCTTCTTGGGTCTTTCTTCAATAATATGTCCACCAATATAGCCAAATTTTCATGATAAAGCCATTGCTAAAAATGGAACTTATACATCTTTTGGAAATGTGCTTGCTTAAGTTCTTCGTTCAACTCATAAAGCACTCTTGGATTTTTGTTTCAACCTGCTCTTTTGAATTACTTGGATACTTGGCTTGTAGCTTTCTCACGTGAAGCAAATGAAGCCCTAAGAGTGGACAAGAAATTTAAGAATTAATTAGGGAACTAAAGGAGATAATGTAAAATTTAACCAAGTGCAATATAAATTCATTATTAGAGCACACCACCTAGAAAATGATTTTATTGCTAAGTAAATTGGGCCATGGAGATAACCATGGTATTATGATTATAGAAAAAATCATGGTGACTCTACAAATTAGATTATCGAAAACATGGATTTCCCTATGAAAAACCCTCTAGATCAATTGTTAAACAAGTGCTCGAAGTTCCTATTAAAATTACTATAACATGAAAGTCATGAGAATGATTCAGATACCTATATGATGTTTTAAAAATATGGGAAGTTAGTCAAGCAATTTTCATTCTCTAATTCTCCAATGAATATACCTCTAACCTTACATGTTAAGGAGGTGAATCAAACAATAATTATTTCACTCTTAAAATTGCCTTGGGTTTATTTTCATGTAGCAAATCAAAATTGGCAACAGTTAACCGAATTTGAGAGATTTCCTGGTTACCTCCTCAAAAGAGACAAGGTTTTTGTATTTCATATTGGATGGTATGATTTCCTTATAACATCACCACATGGAAGTTGTTGGTGTTTCTTATCATATCATTAAATCATGTACAGATAGTGAAACTCTAGGTGATACTACCTCTAATCATAAATGTGAATATTTTCAGTATAAGATGGTTGTAGAGGATGCCTACCTATGGCCACAAAATTTTTAAACATTACACACAAGGCTAGTGAAAGGAAACACAACTCAAGGGATTCCTAATGATCGTCAACAAGGAAAACCATACGATAATATGCCATCTCCACATGAACACGAAATCTTCAAGATTTTTAGATTATTTTTGCATCATTTAAAAGACTTCATCTTGAAGGTTATTGGGCATACAATAATCCTTGTATTCTTCTAAGAATGCATTTTTCATTTGTTCCCATGTTCTTTTAGAATTTGCTCCTAAGCCCATAAACCATTTTAATGTTGCATCATTAAGGGTGGCTGGAAAAAATTTTAACTTTTGTGTATCAAGCAAGTAGTCATAGGATCTACACAAGAATTCACACTCAAAGAGAAATGTTTCAGGATCCTCGTTTATTAATCCATGGAAATTAGGGAGGATAGATGATAAGATATTTTTTATTGTGGATGTGGTATTTTCATCAAATATGGGAAATACAAAAGGTTTTGGATCTCCTCTACCACCTCTTGTTCCTCTTCCTCCACCTCTTGTACCTCCTCTATTTCCTCCTCTTCCACCTCATATCCTAGGTTGTTCACCAATCACATTATGTACTTCTCCTTCCCCTTGTCCTGCCATAGTAGATTCCTCAGAGCTAATGTAAAGTTCCAAAATTGGGTTATCTAGTTCCTCATATGGATACTCTAGTTCTTCTATCAATGGAATCTTAAAATAGGTTTCCTCTTCTTCCTCTTCACCAGGGAATTCCAGTTCTTATCCTAGAAGTTGTTCTGCAATTGAAGATAAAAAAACTATTCTTTCTGTTGCGGATGTAGGATTTTCTTCTTCTAGTACGACTTCATTAGAGGAAGTTGGTAAATATTTAGGTTGGGTTTCAAATCAAAGTACCTCAACAAGTCTATGCCTGCCTGCAATTAATGGAATATGAGTTTGGGTGGATGGTGTGGCACTACAAGGTCATGGTGGGCTAACTAATGATGTTGGATTCAAACTCCTACCTCTACTTAGGTAGAATATCTTTCCCTATGCATATCATTTTTATTTTATGTTTTCTAATGAAAAGAAAAATAATCCTATATACACTTACCCAACAATGATGCAAAAATGTATGGTAATTTAATTTATGTGAAATTAATACATAAATTATTGACCAGGCCCAGTATACTGATGAAGTGTATGTGCACTATAGGTACTAGAAGTCTTTATTATTCTATCAATTCCTAGATTAAATTGAGATATCAAGATGAACAAGTTTTCATCACTCGTACATGAAAGTAAATATGGTACTCTTTAACAAAAACGAAATCAAAATTATTGCAATTCCTTAAAAGAAATATCACACTTTACTTGAAAGAATAATCACACTTTCTTGAAATAAATATCACACTTTCTTGAAAGAAATATCAAACTAGAAATGTCTAACTTACTCAAAAGAAAGATATCACTTGCAGAAGTAAAATTAATCTAAAATAAAACCCAAATTGCTTCAACAGGAAAATAAATAATCTAAACTAGCACACTTAATAAAAGGCTTCTTCAGTCAAATGTAACTTGACTCAAATATAAATCAAACTATACTGCAAATCCTAAATCAATCTGCACTTTGTTATACTATTATTCATGCGCATAAGAGATATTGGCTTCACTAATTCATCCTACAACAAAATGATTAAACAAAACATGCTCGGTTATGAACTCCATTATCACTGTCAAAACCATTCATTAACGATTAAAACAGGACAATTAGATGAACTAATTAAACATGATATAAAATGAAAAATTTAAATGTTAATTGAAAACAATAAAACCTTACAACTCCAAATGGACCTCCTGTGAGATGTAGGTAACATCACGACCCCTTCAAATGATTATATACATATAAAGATAACACACAAAAATGATATCAAATAAAACAAACTTTTTATATCTATAAAACTGAGTTTTCAAAATAATATTCATGGATGTGTTTGGCATGCTGAGAGGTAGATTTCTAACCTCTATTAATAGTTGTTTATAGATTTATGAGTCTATCATACTCGACAAAGACTAAAAATTTCATATAAATATAATATCTCATGATTTCCTCATGATTTTCTATTAGAGAAGAAAATCATGAGGCTAAATATCTACTTTCATTAATTTTCTCACTCACCTAGTTCGCCTTCGGCTCCTTCTCTGCTGGTTGACTTCTGCATTGACTAGATCTATGTGGTTTTTTTTATCATCAATCCTGATCAGGAAGATAGGAAAATATCATTGTGCCAACTATTAGCCACCTACCCATATGTCTCGTTCCTCGGCTGGAGTTTCAAAACCTACCAAACCTTCAACTTTGCTGCAAAATTAGTCATTAGCTACATAATTAGTGCAATTCAGTAGCTCATGTAGATATTAAGTTAAATAATAAGTAACAATGAAGCTTATGAAATAAAAGATGTTTAAGTACCTGTTATTGCCATGATCCCTGTAAACTGATGATTAATTAGAGTTATTAGAGACAAAAAGAAGGAAGCTGGCGTGTAAGAAGGTGGTTAAAAATAGACAATTTTGGGCTTCAACAAGTATCTATAAAATTTTGATGATTTAAAAGGTAAAATAGTTTTATACTATAAAATTTGGGCGGATAATTTTCAGAAAAAAATGGACATTGACAATTTTTCAGGAAAATCCATGAAAAATTGGCCCCCTAAAATTTTCATTGATTGAGTTGAGTTCGAACGTTATCTAGTCATTTTTCCTTGTCTCCTATGTAGCTTATTTAATTATTTTTGAATGATGAAAATAGTTGTTCGCTCCATTCCTAATTTTGAGTTCATTCTCTATGTATTTCCCTATGCATTCTTTGTCAATCTAATCTGATCAGATACTGTTGTAGATCTAACACGTAAATATTATAGATCTGATATGAAAATATAAGATAATGCAAATAAACCCAGAAATAAAATGAAATGAATCTTTATTGATCAAACCCTTAAGGTAGGGCAACACCATACATTCACTCCTTAAGCAAGGAGAATACTCCACAAGCCATATGCTTGTTCATACAAGAATACTTCTCTTCATATCTCTCCATGTGGATTCTCTAGCCTCTATATAGGCCTCATATATACAATATCATGCATCATTACCACGGTTTCCTCATACCATCAACTAATACCATGGGCCCCTTACATTATTATTAACTACTTGTGGTCCCTTACATGACATGGGTTAACCACCTTATTTATTACTATGGCCCATCCCATTATTACATTATTACCTTGGGTACCTTCCTTGGTACCACATATTATCCCCCCTATGTATATAACATTCCACCCCCCTAAGCATGTTTCGTCCCCGAAACATGCGAAGAACACAAATAATAAGATCTACTCAAAAGAGTAGTCCACTGATACCATGCACGTGCATCTAGCCATCTAAGAGAAAGGTGAACCCTCGATCGCGCTGGTGCCTCGCTCGCTTGAGATGGAAGTTGACCGTGGCCGCTCTTCTGTGTTGATGTGTAGTAGGTGGATCGTCTCTCCTTTGTATCC
>APFE030169033.1:0-11278 GCA_000404065.3 Pinus taeda
ATACACAAAGATGCAGCGGAAATAATACTTCATTTCATTAATGGAAAATACTGAAATATGCTTACAACCGGAAATAGAAATAAACCAGCTAGGGCGATGGTAGCTTATCTCTGAGAAGAGATGTGTGGCTTCATGCCTCTGAACTGTGTTACAAATGAGGCTCGAAGGCCTATTTATTGTTGAGAAACAATGGAAAAACCCTTCCCATTCCAAAACCTAGCCCTGGAAGATGAAACGCCAAATTGTGGGCCCCGTTTTTGGGTAATTTGGTACATCAACTTCCCGGGGTCGCGAATTGGTCGTCTTATCTCCGTTTGACGCGCATGATAGCCCGTTGGAAAGATCTCTCCGAGGACTACGACGGAAAAGACAATTTTTAGTCACGAAAAATCGCTGGCGGTAGATTTCCCAAAAAACGTCGTTTAGGGCCTCAAAATGGCTCCGGAAGTTTGGGACCCGAAAAACTGCTAAAAATAGTAAATTGTGCTATAATTAAGGAAACTGAAAAAAACTGCACGAAGCATTAGAGGGGATCCAAGTCGAATTAGCGGGTGGCCACCAATATCCACTTGGATCAGTCTCCATCCTGTGAAATTAAATATCTTGCTTGAATTCTAGTTCTCATATCAGTAATTGTCTTTTACCTGCTAAACAATTTCAAGTTGATAACATCACCTCTGTTATTCCCAATTTAGATCTGAACTATGAAGGGGTTCCGAATGCAATCTGTAAAGTGAAAATCGTTCCTCCCTCATCCGCATGTCATTATAATCTTCGCTCCCTCGATAAAAAACCTATTACCCTAGAGACGGTAGGTGGTTTAGGTATGGACTTAACTCAGAGCTCAAAGAGGAAATCTCGGGGTAGGAAGTTTTTCTTGTCAAAAGCTCAGGTGAAAGCAAAGTTTGATGTGGTGGATGGCAAACAAATGTCTATTCCTGGGGCGCTTAGAGCAATGAATCCCTATGAGAAAGTGATAAAATGATCTTCCTATCCTGGAATTGCAAGGGTTTAGCCAGTAAGCCCAAAAAACTGGCTCTTAAGGAGATGGTTCAGCACTCCAACCCTAATGTCCTCTTATTGCAAGAGACTTTAGGTATGAGTCTAGAAGTTGAGATTGCTCTATGTTCTCTGCTCCCAGGTTGGCATTTTCAAGCTGTGGATTCTGTTGGCCACTTGGGAGGCTTGGCCATAGGCTTCAGGGAAGGAAGATTGAAAATTGTAAATCAGTGCCATGCGTTGGGTATGGAAGTTCAATCCGCTGATTTTGGCTTCCCTACGATGATATTAAACATATACGGGCCGTTTCAGGGGAGAGTCTCCTTTTGGAATGAACTCCTGTCAAAATCGGTGTTGAGAGGCCAAAACCTAGTGATAGGTGGAGATCTAAATTTTTCTATGGGGAATGCCGAGACTTGGGGGCCTTCTGCCAGAGAAGACCCGTTATCATATTTTTTCATGAAATCCCTCAGCTTTCATAATCTGATAGATGTTAACCTAATTAAATTAAATCCCACTTGGAGGAACCGTTGAACAGGTGAAGCTAGAATAACAAAAAGGCTGGATCACTCTCTCCTCTGTGAAGATTTGACTTCCAGAATTCCGGTTTTTCGGCAATGGGTGGGAGAGGGAGGAAATTTAGACCACTTTCTAATTTTTCTTGAGCTCTCCAAGCCTCCCCTGAAGCCAGCAGCTCCATTCAAATTCAAGGCATCTTGGCTGTAGGAGGAATCCTTTAATAAGCTCTTTAGAGAGACTTGGAGAACCCCGTGTAGGAGCTCTATGGAGGACAAGAGCTTCCTCTTCATGGAAAATTTAAAAAGACTGAAGAAAGCAACTGTGGAATGGGCGAAGATTAGGAAGCAAAAAAAGAATGAGGATCTACACCATATAGATGTAGAACTTCGGGGATTGGAAAGTCCTGAGTCGGATGGTTATGCATCTCAGGATTCAAAAGATAGAATTTTGCTGCTAGAAAGACATAAAAATCAAATAATATTGGCAAGAGAGGAGGAATGGAGGTTGAAAAGTAGGGCGATTTGGTTAAAGGCCGGAGACAAAAACATAAGATTCTTCCATAACTATGCAAAAGGGAGAAAGAACTCAAATACCATATGGAAGCTAAAGAACGAAGAGGGCAGAGAGGCCAATACCTTTGAATCTCTCTCAAGCTTAGGGAGAAGCCACTTTCAGAAACTGTTCACTGATCAAGGGGAGATAACATTAGCAGAAGTTATGAGAACAAGCCAATGTTTTCCCTGGTATGTGGAGGAGGAAGAAGCGGAGAATTTGATGGGAGAAGTCACAAAGGAAGAAGTCGAAAGGATTATAAAATCTCTGGCCATAGACAAAAGCCCAGGCCCAGATGGGTGGACTATAGAACTCTTTCAACACCTTTTTGACCAGATTGGAATAGAATTAACAGAGGTGGTTGAAGAATCCAGGAGGAAAGGTGCGGCTTATCCCCCTTTCAATTCAACCTTTATAGCCCTTATTCCTAAAAAAGAAAATCTGGGATCCTTTTAAGATTTCAGGCCTATATCTCTATGTAACAGTATCTATAAAATCATTACTAAAGCGATAGCTATCCGATTAAATTTGATTCTGTCAATATGCATTTCCAACGAACAGTTTGGATTTTTGGATGGTCACCAGATTCATGAAGCCACAGTGGTGGCTCAAGAGACAATCCACAGAGTTAAGCAGATGAAAAGGAAAGGAGTGGTGGTGAAAATTGACTTATCAAAGGCATATGACAGAAACAGCTGGACCTATATCAAGATGTTGCTAACTCACATAGGCTTCAAAATTGACTTCATCAGCTGGATCATGGGATGCATCACCAGTGTCAGTGTTGCGGTTCTTATTAATGGAGCAACCTCTCATTTTTTCAAAGGGCAAAGAGGGTTAAAACAGGGATGCCCTTTGTCTCCTTTGCTTTTTCTTCTGGTTGCAGAAGGGTTGATCCAACTAATTCTGAAGGCCAAAAGGGAAGGCACTGTGAAAGGTCTGGAAGTTGCAGTTGATATGTTCATTTCTCACCTTCTCTTTGTTGATAACATCTTACTTTTCAGCAATGGGAATATGACTGAAATCAAGGAACTCAAGAAGATTCTTAAGCTTTTCATGAAAGCTACGGGGATGCAAGTGAATTATAGGAAATCTCAGCTAATCCTGGAAGGCTTTAACAGGCAGGAGAGAAGCCAAATTACTTCAATTCTTCCTTTTGATGTGTATAAACTGGAGGATCCTTTCAAGTATCTGGGATTCTGGCTGAAACTAAATGCTTATAAGAAACAGGACTGGAATTGGCTGCTAGCTAAAATAGAAGCCAGAATAACGCATTGGAGCTTCAAGTGGCTCTCCAAAGCAGGTAGATTGACTTTAATCAAATTAGTGCTCTTAGTAATTCCGGTTTTCTGGGCTGCTTTGACATGGGTAGCTAAAGGAATTCTGGAGAAGATAAGAAGGATATGTAGCAGATTTCTTTGGGTAGGATCAAAGGAGGATTCTGTGCTCCCTTGGGTCACTTGGGAGAAAGTGGCAAGACCTAAATAATGGGGAGGGTGGGGAATAAAAGACCTCACTGCTTTTGGCCCCTCTCTGGCAGCCAAATCAGGGTGGAGAATCATTAAAATGGAAAATCTTTGGATGAAAGTGGTGAAACGGAAATACATATACCCTGTCCCATTATAAGAATGGATAAGGAATCCCAACAAGAAAGGAGGGAATGTTTCAGTGGTTTGGAAGGCAACTATAGATACATTCAAGGTTATCGAACAAGGTTTGGCATGGCAGATTGGAAACAAGGAAAACCTTCAGATAGGAAAGGATCCCTGGGTGGGATGCAATGAAAACTTTGCTCTATCCCCAAGTTTTATCAGGCACCTTGAATCCAAAGGAATTCTCTTCCTTAGTCAGGTAGAGAAAATTGGTCATTCAACAATTTGGGGACAAGCATGGAAATTGCGAGAAGAGTTGGATCTCCGGCCCCACTGGTGGAATGACTGGAAGGCCTACACTCAAGAACTCTCCAGATCAAATGTGAGGATGAAAGACACGCCAAATTTGTTGGTGTGGGCCCACGCTGATTCTGGATCTTATTCTCCAAAATTCGGGTATAAGTTCCTTATGTCGAAGAAAGGTTGGGGAGATCCGGAATGGTGAGCCAAGCCCTTATGGAAGCTAAAATGCCCGACAAAAGCCAGACTTTTCTTCTGGTGCATTCTCAAGAGAAAAGTCCCTACATGGCACATTCTTCAATCCAGATATAAGCAAGGGCCGGGGAGATGTTCTTTATGCAAAAATGATTCTGAAACAATAAGGCATCTATTTATAGATTGTCCTATTGTCAAAAAAGTGTGGGTGGAGGTTGGGAAGCTCATCCAAAAATAGGTAGTCTGGGAAGGGGAAATCATCACTGAGGTTTGGGATAAATGGTGGCGGTTATATCCAGAGGGGAATCTGTGGAACTTACATCCCATTGTTTCATGGGGCATCTGGATTGCCAGGAACGGGTGCATTTTCTTGGATAAGGAAACCCTTGTTGAGACAATTGCTTTATAGTGTACCTCTATTTACTCAAACATCCCTGAATCAGAGGAGGAAAGGATCCCCAGACATATTAGAGAAGAACAAATCAAGGAAGGAGTTCCATGGGCTTATTTTGATGGGGCTTCTCAGAACAATAAAGCAGGAGCAGGATTGATCATTCACCTAAATGAAAACTAGATTCTAAAAGCATCAATGAGTTTAGGAACTGGATCAAATAACTTCGCAGAATTGTTTGCCTTAAAGTTGCTTTTATGTTGGCTTATCCATAGGAACATCTTCACAGTTCAGATTTTTGGGGATTCATTAAATGTTATAAAATGGGTTAATGGTCAAAGTAGATGTCAAAATTATATTTTGAGACCTTTATTAGAAGAGATTCAGAATTTAAAGCTTTCTTTTAATGTTTTCTCCCTATGTCATATCTACATGGAACGAAATTATATAGCAGATAAGATTTCTAAAGAGGGTTTGCAACAAGATTTGGGCAGTTGGATAATAGCAGAGGAGGACCATGGACAGATCCGTGTGTCGGATCAACCTCCTCACTCATAGTCTTGATATATTATTTTGAGTTTCCACAGGCCGTTCATAGCTGTTTTTTTGGTTTTGTTGACAGTTGTTATGGTCTTTTTGTAACACTGTTCTCTAGTTTTTTGTATGACTTACGTATCTATTTTTTGTTTGGGTTGTTTTCCTCGATGAGGAGACCCGGGAAATAGATGCATGGCTTGGATCTTTTCATGGATAATCAATACATGGAACTATATTTTTTTACTGTTTCTGGAGATGGGAGCTGTTTTCCTTTTCATGAGGAGGCTCACGGTCACAGGGATTACTATTTCTTGTAGTTTTGGACAGGAAGGGCAGTCCCTTTCTGTAGAGCTCTATGATACACAATCACACAACAAACTGAATGCATTGGCATATACTATGTAACTTTTTATCTTGTTTATAAAAAGTTCGATTTTTTTCTTTGGAAAAAAAAATAATAATTTTTAACAATATTTTTAAAAGTTTCAAAAAAATTTATGGATGTCCTAGGCAGTGGTTCTTCTTTTAGCCAAGAATTGTATCGAGGAGACAACATCAATTGGTAACATTATTGGGGAACGAAGTTGAGTATTTTTCCCTGGGTTCTTATTAAACATTTTTTTTTGGGTGAGAAAAGGAATTGTTGGCTGAGATTTCTCACCAAATGGGGGTTAGTTATTTGCAAACTTGGCTCCAAGAAGGTCATATACTTGTTCTAATACCTCCCAACAAAAGACACCAGAATTTTCCAACCCTTAAAAGTTTTTTTCCAAAAGAGTTTGGAGAGAATAACAATTTCCACTGACTCCTAACCCTACAATATTTGCTCCTGGGCAAGGAACATCTACTTCAAGTTCACATAAGTTTCAGTCAAATATTCCCGAAGTTTCTCCTAAAACCCTATATTTTAAAGAAGAACAGTTTCCCCTCCCTAATTTTCCTTTTTCAAAGCCTTAGTTGGAACAAAAATATTTTGAAGCAGTTTCATTTTATTTTCCCTCTATATATGAAATTAAGGAAATAAAACATATTGTTACAATAGTTGAATCTCAGTCAATCCTAGTTGTATCACAATCTATTTCTATAACAACCCTCTTTTTCTTCATATCAAATAGTAAATCTTCCACCTCCACCTTTCAATATGGCAGTACTAGACTTTTTAGCTAATTGTTATCTTCCTCTCAACTTACCTCAGTCAATGAATGTCATGCCATAGGACTACCTAAAGCTTTTGCCTAGCTTCAATGAGAAGATGATATCATAACATAAAAACATATTTCAACTTTTTGTGCATTTGCTGAAAATTTGAATGTTGAGCAACTAGATGCGGTTATGATATTATTTGTTTAGTCATTGGATGGATAAACCTAGAAATGGTTTAAAACTTTAGCTCTAGATTCAATAAACACTTGGGAAGAATTAGAAAATTCTCTTACAAATAAGTGGGGTGAGAAGAAAGACCATGTGTATTATTTGACTGAATTTAATCACATCAAGAAGAAGCATATTAAGGTTGTTACAAAGTTTATTAAAAGATTCAATAAACTTTATAATGGGATACTGGCAAAGATCAAGCCTTTTCTGGTAGCTCCCAAAGTAGCTTTTGCAGGATATTTTGCCTTTACCCTTAGAGAAAGGAAGTCAGATACTCTTGATAAAATTCAAACTGATGCTCTAGAAATTGAAGCCAATATGGCCGCAACAGGATAACTCAAGGGAAAAACTTCTCTCTTTGAAAGAAGAAAGGGAAAGGAATAAATTTGGAGCTTTAGGGCAACATAAATACTTGCAAGATAAAAAACTAGATGAGATGACCAAAATGATCAGGAACCTCTCAAATAAGTTGGTCAAGTTAGAGCTCAAAAATAAAAATCCTCTAAGATAACTGCAGCAAGGGGGAAACAGAAATTTCAACCCCCAATTTAGGATACCTTACAATCCTCCTCCTCACATATTACAAAGGTAGAGGAAGGACCAAGAAGACTAGGTTCAACCTCCTTTAATGATCGAAGATGAACTAGAGGAGAACTTGGAAGAAGCCTTAAAGTATCAGGAAAATCAATACTCAACATTGTGATATGAGGAAAGATATTATGAAGGTATGGATTTTGATTTTTAGTCTCCCTTAGATGAAGATGAAATAAATATGCATTGCAAAAAAATGCAGATTTAGTGCAAGCAGAGCTTCATAAGAGATATGACTTGATGTCAAGGAAGAGATCAAGAACATTGGATCAGACTGATAATCAAGATCAACAAGCCCCAAATAAGAATGATGATAAGGGAAAATAACTTGTGCAAAATATTCTAGCGTCTAGAGGATAAACATCATAATCAGAGAAGCTAAATTGAAACAACAAAATCAATTAAAAGAACAAACTCAATCCAAGCAACAAACACCAGAAAGTAAAGAAGCATGAGAACAATTAAAGGTAGAGAAAGGATGTCCTATTTTTAATATTGAGAAGGAACTGGGGAAGGTGAAGATACATGTGACATTAGCTAAATTAGCAAGGCAACCAACCTATCAAAAGCAAATTTATAATTTCATAAATACAACTCAAGTAACACCTAATCAAGATAATGTCAATTTACAAGAAGATAGACATGTGGTGATGTTCAAGCCACATGTGGATGAACAATATTTTATTACTGCTCCCTTCTACATAAATCTGTTGATGCATGATTTGATGTTGCACAATTGCATGCTTGATTATGGTGCTTCCCACAACCTTATGCCTTTATCTGTAATTGAGCAGTTGGGTTTGCAGATTACTAAGCCATATAAATATTTGTATTCATTTGAATCAAAAAGAGTGAAGAGTGTTGGTCTAATCAAGGATATGGTCGTTCATGTAAGAAGCATCAAAATGGATGTGATAGTTGTTGGTATCCCCACCATATTTGGCATGTTGTTGTCGAGTTCATGGGGGATGAAGCTTGCAAGTTCAATAAAGTTGGACATGACATATGAAACTATCTTGGTATTTGGAAGGGAAGAGAGGAGGTTGCACAAAGAGTCTAGATCTGTAAAATAGTCACGAGAGAGGACAATCTTAGCAACTCTCTTGTATATAGTAAGGATATGGATTTTGGTTTTCTTTTTATATAGGTAGATGATAAAGTAGTTGAAGATATGGAATCATACTACAACAATTATGCAAAAACTAAAAGAAATTCATAATCCAATTTGGAAGATGTACTTTGATGGAGCCTATTCAAGAGAAGGAAATGGAGCAAGGATTTTATTAGTGTCTCCCAAATTTGAAATGATTCCCCTGTCATACAAGTTAGAATTTGATACTACTAATAATGTGACAAAGTATGAGGCTTTGATTTTGAGTATGCAAGCTACTAAAAATTTAAAAATTGATATTTTATCAATCTTCAGGGATTCAAAATTGGTGGTAAAGCAAGTGAAGGGGATATACTGTTAGTTTTTGACAACAAATTAGTTAGGTTTTCTTTAACTGTATTATAGTTAGTCGGTTCTATATTCGGTTATGTAACATGATATAAAACTAACATAATAACACATGAATCAGCGGCGCTGAGAATCATCCATTCATTTAGTTGAAAAACTGTTATATCTTGGTGATTGTTTTCTTTCATCGATTGTATTTGTCTTTAATCTGTCTTTGATCAACAAGTGGTATCAGAGCCCAGTGAGGCTGTGCGGGCCTGAGTTGAAGGAAAGAGGGGCTGGAGCGTAACTGTGCGAGCGTGACTGTGTTGTCCGCTGCTGCGTCGAAAACGTGGAGAGTCTGTCGTTCTATGAGGGAATTGTTGTCTGCCTACTGAAGAGCTGCTGGAGTTGTTTGTCAGCGTAAAGAAGATCATGTGTGTGCTGGTCTGCCTGAAAGAGCAGAACTGGGCGTGAAGGCTGAAAGAGCAGAACTGGGCGTGAAGGCTGAAAGAGCAGAACTGGGCGTGAAGGCGTAGAGTGTCTGCCTGCTCTCTGGTCTGCGTGAAGAGGCTGCATAGCTGCATACGTTTTTTTTTGTGCTGGCTGAAAGAGTTGTTGCCTGTGCATGCGTAAAAGAACCCTGGCTGCTGTCTGCCGCATGAAAATCCGGGTATTTTTTATAAGAAATTTTGTCTCAGAAAATTTTTAAAGCTGTTTTGTCTCAGAATTTTTTTTCCAGAAAGCAGTCAAGAAACAAAGACAGTTTTTTTTATTGAAGAGAAGGAAAAAAATTTCAGGGTTTTAGGAAAGGAAGACAATTTTTTTTTTTATTATTGAAGAAAAGGAAAATTTTTCTAGGGTTTTAGGAAAAAATACAGTTTTTTTTATTGTTGAAGAGAAGGAAAATTTTTCCAGGGTTTTAGGAAAAGAAGGCAGTTTTTTTTATTATTGAAGAGAAGGAAATTTTTTTCAGGGTTTTTTTTTTAGTTGGAGAAATAAGGAGTTTTTTCTTTTAAAGGAATATAAAACCCTAGAAAGTCTGAAACCTTAGGAAAGGAAAAATGGCCAAGATTTCGAATGCGAAATTCAAGGTGGAGAAATTCACCGGAAAGAGCAATTTTTCTCTTTGGAAACTGAAGGTTAAGGATCTGCTTGTGCAACAAGGGTTGCACAAGGCATTGGATGGGGCGACTAAAAAACCTGCAAACATGACCACTTCAAACTGGGAGGACTTGGATGCCTGAGCTCTTAGTACCATCCGGCTATGTCTAGCGGATGAAGTTCTCTTCAACATTGTTGAAGAGACTACGGCGTCAGGATTGTGGGAAAAACTTGAAAATCTCTATATGACAAAATCATTGACCAACATAATTTATCTGAAAAGACAGTTATACAGCCTTCGAATGAAAGAAGGTTCAAACGTTGCAGAACATTTGAATGTTTTTAATACACTAATATGTCAATTAACAGATATGGAAGTCAAAATACAGGAAGAAGATAAAGCCATAACCTTGTTGTGTTCTCAGCCTGAATCATGGGATCACTTCGTAACTTCAATCAGTTTCAGCTCTGCTGATTCTTTGAAGTTTGAATCAGTCGTGGGAGCGCTTGTCTGAAGAAGTACGAAGGAAATCCAGCATTGAAACAACTGCATCAGAAGCCATGGTCGCTAGAGGACGCTCAAAGGAAAGAGGAGAAAAATCAAGGGGAACTTCCAGATCGAAATCGAAAGGAAAGAAGTGTAAGGCGAAATGTTGGAACTGCAATAAAGTTGGACACTTGAAGAAGGACTGTTGGAAACGAAAGGAATCCGAAAACCTGAAGAATGAAGGAAATCAGGTCGATTCAGGTATGATAGATGAAGTTTTATCTGCTGAAGAATTGTGTATGATAGATGAAACTTCACCTGAATGTAATATCTCTCAGGGTTTAGATAGCTGGTTGTTAGACTCTGGTGCTTCGCATCACATGTGCCCACATAGAAACTAGTTTACCTCATATGAAAATGTAAACGGTAGTTCTGTGTTTATGGGTAACAATATGTCATGTCAGACTGTTGGGATGGGAGATATCAGGATTAAGATGTATGATAACACAGTTAGAACATTAACTAGTGTTAGACATGTACCTGATTTAAAGAAAAATTTGATTTCTTTGGGAGTTTTGGATTCAGATGGATATAAGTTTACAGGTCAAGATGGCGTCTTGAAAGTCTTCAAAGGAGCACTTGTGGTTATGAAGGCAGAAAAGGTCGGAAATCTTTACAGGTTGAAAGGAAGTACTCATATCGGTGAAGCAGCGGTTGCGTCAGAAAAGGAAGAAGCAGGCACTCGTCTGTGGCATCAACGATTGGGTCATATGAGCGAGAAAGGTCTTCAGATATTGATGAAGCGTAAATCTCTTCCAGGTCTGAAATCCTTGAATTTAGATTTCTGTAAACATTGTGTGTATGGCAAGCAGTGTAAACAGAGGTTTAAAGTTGGTAATCATAATAGTAAATATGTTTTAGACTACATTCATTCTGATCTATGGGGGCCTTCCCCTGTTATGTCATATGGAGGTGCACTGTATTTTTTAACATTTATTGATGATTACTCCCGGAAAGTTTGGATCTATATGCTAAAATTGAAAGTTGATGTATTAAATGTCTTTAAACAATTTAAAGTAATGGTAGAGAAAAGAACAGGCAAATCCATTAAATGCTTAAGAACTCACAATGGTGGCGAGTTCACTTCAGGTGAATTTGAACAGTACTGTAAGGATGAGGGAATTGTTAGACATAAAACT
>APFE030169033.1:14338-26368 GCA_000404065.3 Pinus taeda
AGCCAGTAACAGTAGAGAAGTTGCAGTGGTGTTTAGCTTCTCTTGGCTTGCAGAAAAGATGATGAATGGGCATGGGCAAGAAATTAGGAAATTGTTGTCAAGGTGGAGTTTGTTAGTTTTTGACAACAAATTAGTTAGGTTTTCTTTAACTATATTATAGTTAGTCGGTTCTATATTCGGTTATGTAACATGATATAAAACTAACGTAATAACACATGAATCAGCAGCGCTGAGAATCATCCATTCATTTAGTTGAAAAACTGTTATATCTTGGTGATTGTTTTCTTTCATCGATTGTATCTGTCTTTAATATGTCTTTGATCAACATATACCATACCAAATATCCAAGATTGAGGTCTTACAGAAATTAAGTTTGGGATCTCATGGAGAATTTCTTTTCAACTTTCAATAGACAATTTTTTCCTAGGGAGCATAATAGGCTTGTTGATTCTTTAGCGGTGTTTGTCAACACCTTCAAACCACCTCAAAAACCTCATTTGAGGTATGAGATTGAGATCAAACATCGACTTATAGTACCTAACAATTCCAAATATTGGCAGGTCTTTGAGGATGGTGAACAAATCAATCGTTTCATGGAGGTGATTGGAGATTTTTTTGCTTCATATATTGGTTAAGAAGATGGAAATGAAAATGAACAACAAGAAGAAAATGATGGTAATCCATCATGGAAGGACACTATTGTTGATTAGAATATTTTATAGTTGAAGAGAATGCCATTCCCCAAGGCATTGTTCCATTGGAGATGCTTTTTGATACAAATGATATTCCAACAAAGATAACAAAGCAGATTCATAAAGAAAATGTGGAAGAATGTAATATTGGAAGATAACAAGAGCCAAAGCTCATTAAATTAGCAAATGGGATACCCAGTGATTTTAGGCAAAGGTATGTTGACTTGCTCAAGAAATTTTCCGATGTTTTTGCTTGGTTTTCGAGGATCTTAAAACCTATAATACATAAACTATTCAACATAGAATTCCTTTAAAACTTGCGACTAAGCCATACAAACAAAAGTTAAGGAAAATAAACCATTTTCTACTGCCCCTAATTGAGAAAAAAGTTTAGAAACTTTTTGAAGCTAAAATTATAGTCCCTTTGAGGTACTCAAAATGGATAGCTAATCTAGTACCCATAAGGAAGAAGAATGGAGAGATAAGGTTGTGTGTAGATTTTAGAAATCTGAATAAATCTTCCCTGAAAGACAATTATCCACCGCCAAAGATGGATTATATTTTACAGAAGGTAGTTGGATCATCAATATTGTCCATGATAGATGGGTTTTCTAGGTATAACCAGATTGCATTTCACCCCAAATACCAAAAGAAAACAACTTTTATAACTCCTTGGGGTACATTCATGTATGCCAAGATGCCATTTGGTTTGATGAATGCAAGAGCCACATTTTAGAGGGCTATGGATATAGCTTTTGTTGGTGAAAAGGATACGTTTTTAGTGATATATATTTATGACATCATTGTTTATTAAAAATCAGATGAATAACACCTGGACTATTTCCAGCAAACATTTGAGAAGTGCAAGAAATATGGTCTATCACTGAATTCTATGAGGTCAAAGTTTGCTTTGCAAGAAGGAAAGCTACTAGGTCATATCATTTCAAAAGAAGGGTGAAATTTGACCCAAAAGGCTTGAAGCTATCAATACATTCCTCTACACAGGAACAAGAAAGAAATCTAACTTTTTTTAGGATATTTAAACCAAATTATGTTGAAATTATAATGGAGATAACTGACATGCTGAAAAAGATGAAGAAGTGAAGTCGACTCCTGAAGCCAGGGAATCCTTCTCTCGAATTAAGAAAGCTTTTGGAGAAACTCCTATTTTAATCAACCCATATTACAATAAATCCTTTTCCGTATTCTCATTTGCTTCAGAAGAAACTCTTGCAACTATCCTACTACATGAAAATGATGATGGAAAGGAGTAACCTGTGGCCTTTTTCAGCAAAATGTTAAGGGACCCAGAGCTAAAGTATGATATATTGGAAAAATAGGCATATGCACTTGCCAAAGCTCTGAAGGCCTTCATAACTTATATACTGCAATCCAGAAGAATAGCTTATGTCCTAACATCTGTAGTCAAAGAGATCCTAACCCAAGGAGACGATGAATACAAGCGAGGGAGGTGGATAGAAAGAATCTAAGAATATGATATGGATATTAAAACAACAAAGCTGGTAAAGGGGAAAGGCTTAGAATTTTATTTTATTTATTTATTTTTATTATTATTATTTTAATCTTAAGAAAATTGCATAGCCATGGGGATTAATTTGTTATCTGTTGAACTTGAACTTAATGCAGAAACAGAAGGAGACCAAGCCAAAGAAACAGATAAGTGGATTAAGTAAAAATATTTATGCTCGGAATGATATACAAATATTGTTCATGATTTGTTGTAGCTTGAATGTCCACAAAGTTGAATAGAGCCAAATAAAAATCATTAATATTATAGGCCATGAAGTTCATTATTTCTAATGGAAATATTTATTGGAAAGACCCTATTGGAGTGTTATTGTTGTGTCTAACAAAAGAAGTGACTAAAACGATTGTGGATGAATTGCATGATGGTGCATGTGGAGGACATTACGATTGGAAGACAACAACTCACAAAATCCTAAAGGCGATTTTTACTGGCCAATTTTATTTTATGTTCATGCAATAGTCAAGATTTGTAAGAAATGTCAGATGTTTGTTGAAAAACTTTTTTTTTCTCCTTTGTTGTTGGCTCCAATTTTTGTTAAAGAATAATTCAAGCAAATGGGGTTATATTTCATTAGAGAAATTCACCCAACATACAATGTACAACATAAATGGATCTTAATTGTCACAAATTAATTCTCAAAATGGGTGGAAACGATACCAACTCGGTCTACTACTGGTACAATTGTTCTTAAGTTTATTGAAGAGAATATTTCAACCATATTTGGATTCCCAAGGAAAATAGTTATTGACAATACCTAGGCCTTTAAATCAATTAATATGATTAGTTTTTTTCAAAAGTACAACATTGTTTTAAGCCATTATACTACATACTATCCATGGAGGAATGGATTGGCTGAATTCTCAAACAAGAGACTAGTCATAATTCTTAAGAATATTATTGTAGAAAATAATAAGAATTGGGACACACATCTAAAATACATTTTTTGGGCTAATAAAATAACAATAAAGAGGTCTATAGGAAGATATCCATTTGAGTTGGTTTATGGAACTATTGCTTTATATCCAAGCAAGTTAGCCCTACCAGTGGCTAAATTGATCCAAGATGCAAAAGAGGATCCAAATTCTTTAACTAGAAGAATTTATTAGTTGGTTGACTTAAAGGAGGGTAGAGAACTATTGAAGAAAAATATGGAAAGGTATCAAGAAAAAATGAAACACATATTTGATAGAAAAGCAAAAGATAGGTTGTTCCAACAAGGAGATGTTCTGCTCAGATGGGATTTTAGGCATGAAAATCAAGGCAAACATGGAAAATTTGATGCTATATGGTTTGACCTATTCAAAATTGCAGAAGTCTAAGGTAACAACACTTTTCTATTAGAAAACCTAGATGGTGAGCTGCTCCAATTGCTTGTTAATGGGAAATTCCTCCAACATTATTTTCATCACTAGATCATTTGTTGACACTCATTGTAAATATAAGTATGCCCACTATAAGTATCAATGCATTTAATTTTACTTGAATATCTCCATTAAGTTGGTTTATGGAACTACTTATTTATATCCAAGCCACTTAGCCCTACCAGTGGCTAAACCGGTCCAAGATGCAAAAAATGATCCAAATGCTTTGACCAAAAGAATTTAAGTTAGTTGAATTATAAGGTAGTAGAGAACAAGTGAAGCAAAATCTAGAAAGGTATTAAGAAAAATTGAAATACATGTTTGATAGAAAAGAAAAATATAGGTTGTTTGAGCAAGAATATCTTGTGCTCAGATGGAATGTTAGGCATGAAGATCGATGAAAACATGGAAAATTTGGTGCTCTATGGTTTGGCCCATTCAAATTCCAGAAGTCAAAAGTAACAACACTTTTCTGTTGGAAAACCTAGATGGTGAGCTGCTTCAATTTCTTGTTAATGACCAATTCCTCAAACATTATTTCATCACTAGACTATATGTTTTCATTGATTGTAAATATCGGTGTGCCCATTGTAAGTACCAAATTGTTTAATTTTACTACTTATCATTTCCTACAATATGATTCCATGACTAAGGTGAAGGCACTGATTTGCAGTTCTTAACATTTTGTTTCAAAATGTTATCCCAAGTGGAGCCAGTGTTGTAGTCATAATTTCCTTTTTATTATTATGTATAAAAAATCAAAAGAAAGACAAAAGGAAAAAAAATGGAGATTTTGTATGGGCTAAAAAAAATGCAAAAAGAGTAAGCCCTTTTTATGAGATTTTGATTTATTATACATCAAAGCCTAACTTGGCAGGGAAAAGAAACGAACGCATCGCAAACTGTGGAGAAGTGGGTTTCGCGCCCACTAAAATTAAAATGTAAAATGGGTGTAGCTTCCCGACAGGCAGACCATCCAACCATTAGGCAGCGGGGATCCTTTGGATTGCGATGATCCGACCGTATTGGACGTTAAAGGGGGGCGGAGACTCGTCGCAAAATGGTTTTCATAAATTAGCCAATCACAAATATAAAGACCATTATGGGTTGTGATGCCCCTCCCCCTCTTTTCAAAAGCAGCCGAGGGGGGTGTCACAAAGTTGTAAGTGGTTTCACTAAGACCAATCTCACCAACATAGTACCATATCAAGGGTCCCACCAGCTAATGATCATGTGCCACCTGGCACACCACACAAGTGAGACAGGTCAGGAGAGCGTGCTACCACTGCCACATAATCACTCCACGTCATCACATGTATGCCCCTCACGTCATCTAATATGTTATTTCCCGCTTTTTCTACTCGCATTTAAAACAAGTTTCCATTGGTTTTTGTCATTATTGTTCATTTTGTTCACATGTCCAAGCTACTAGGTCGACCAAATTTACACAATGCCCAACATTCCATCAACGTCCAGTCAACTCAGCCTTCCACTACCATGTAGTCTAAGGCCCCTCTTGGTTTTTGACAATTTCCTTCCATGAAGAAAACCCAGAAGCATATCCTCCCTTCACCCAATAACACTCCCTTAATTAACCGAGAATCCAACGTACATGATCCTCACTGTCCTTTTGACTTTACACAAGATCGACAAGAAGCCCTTGACAAATTCAATCAGTCAAATGACTTGTTTTGGTTTATTTAGTTTGGTCTATACCACACCATTGTTCCAATTTGCTATAAGTTTCTAAAATGCATCAATTTATTAGGGTTTTCTTTAGTGCCTCAAAGGAAATTCTTTATATCGTCCATGGGAGAAAATATTCTCGAAATTACCCCTAAATTGATTAAAAAGGCATTTAAACTCCTAACAATGGAAAAATATAACCCCTTCAATGATTATACCTTCACCCTCACTTGTAAATCCCTCCAACAACTTGATAAAGAAAATTTATTCAAGCTAATTTTTCCATGAGGATCCTCAATTCCAGAGCTAGCATCTAGTTACTCAATAACTTCATTTTCAAAAGTTGTTTAACAAGTTTTGGTTGTTATTTCATTTCTTTCGAGGGGATGATGTAGGGATGGCATATGAACATACCTTGGGACTTCTTAGTTTAGTGCTCCATCATGATATAGTTCTCGACATTCCTACTTATCTAGCTCAAGCAATAAATTTTCAGTTTCAGAATTTCCAAAATACTAGATATTTCAAGTACCCTTCATATCTGGTACATTTATTTTTATATGTACATGCAAACAAGTTTATATATCTTAATCTACATATAACTAATTCTAAAAAGAAAATAAGATCAGTAGTGGAATATACCCACATCATCTAAAGGAAAAATAATAATTAAGGTTTTTCACATTATCTGTGTTCCTTCATGTTTGTTTATTTTCTCTTCTAAACAATCAACCAACTCCAATAATGTTGCCTCAAGTAAAACAACTCTTTCAATTTAGTGTTGATACTCGAGTAGGGGATTAATTCTTATTTGAAGATCACACATAAATAAGGTTTTATGGGGCATATGTAGAACCATATCATTTTCCACTATTTTTATCAATGAGAAATTTCTCCTTAGAGCTTATAAGGCAGAGCCTAAATTTAAATCAAATCCACTTTGTTCCTAAGAAGAAGGGATACATTTTCAAGTTGGAAAATATTGTTGGGCCTTTCATTATAAATACTAAACAAGCCCTTGACCAAGTGGAAGAGATGATGAAGGAACTTTCTTTTGAAAAAGGGGAAATGTGGCAGTACAACCCTCATCATGCGACTTCAAATAGAGGGGTTGAATCTAGTTTTGTACCCTATGTTCATGAAAGTGAGCTAGATCTCGAGAGATTGGAAAATCAAGAAATATTGTTTGGTAATTGATTTGCTTAAACACCTCAAGGGATAAGAATTGAGACTCCTATTGTCAAAGAAAAAATCTCAATAGAACTGCTCCAGAACATGAAGATGTGGAGATGGAAGATATGCAACAAGAAAATATGGCTAGAATTGAAGGAGAAGAGGAGGAAGAAGTGATGCAAATTACGCTGATAGAAACACCCTCAAAACAACTTGGTTATGAAATATAGCTTGAAAATACATAATGGTCAATTCCCCCTTCCACCTCTACAGAGCTTACACCACACCAAGTTGGGGAATCTCCTTCTCAGATAAATGTTTTGCAGCAAAATTATCAACAAATTGAGGAAACGACTATAAAAATGAGAACTAAAATGACAACCCAATTGTCAACACAATCAACCTCAATTTACCAAATCGGGTTTCTTTCTACAATGGACTTAGAAAGAAATCAACTAAAGTTATCCCTCTTGCATCCCACTCCTCAAATAATTTTCGCAGGACCATATTTTAAAGCCATGAACATGTCAAAAGATTAATGATGTTCCTTTATTTGATAAAATCAATTTTCACAAGAAGGCAAGTGAAATGACTTATAGTTACTTAAGTAAGAATGTCATGACAATGACCAAAACTGAAAAGCTACTTGAAAGCACTACAAAGCAATTGAGACAAGAGAAATCTATTTCAAGAGCTAAGAAAGTGCAAATTGATGAATTCAAGAAGCTAATTGTAAAGTTGCAGGTTGATCCAAAAGATAGAAAAGCAGTTAATGTGCTACCGAAAAGCATTGAATATGAAATGTAATCCTTAAGGAAAAAGTTGAAAGTGCCTGGGTTTGAGCATGCCCAAACTGTTGAGATGACACAAGTTGAAAAGGTAAAAGAGTTGTTGATGGGAGAATTGATTGATAGAAACAAAGAGATTGTCATTTTGTAAGAAAAGGTACAAAATTTAGATCATTCAATCAATTTTTTTTTATTTTTTTATTTTTTTTTTTATTTTTTATTTTTACATTTGTTGTCCTGAATCATATGATCCTTTAGAAAAGTTAACAAGGGCAATGACAGAGCTCATGATTTCAAAGGTTGAATTGAAGAAATCCCAGGGTAGCCTTACTAAAATAAAAGAACATCTAAATATAAAAGAGAGGCATTTTTTTTCCCGTAAGAAAAAATCGTAATTTTATTCATATTGATAAAATTACATTTTGTAGATGCTTGAAGCATATGCATATGGTTGTTCCTGTAATGACAGGCAGCAAACAGAAATAAAAACACAAAGGGGCAAAAAACTGTTCCTGTAATGACAGGAATACATCAGAAATAATAGAAAATTTGTGTCATCAAGTTTTTCTTCCCTTTTTCTTTTCAACCTTGCAGCACGCACCTTGGGTGGGCTCGATCGAAGCTATGACTAATTGAGTTTCGGCTTTCTGTGAACCTGCTTCCTTGTCTAAATCTGAGGTCTCTGACTGGTGATGCCATTTGATTCCTCCCATGCTTTGATCCTCGTTTGCCTTCTCTACCTGATTTGGGTGTAACTGTGAGACCTCATTGTCAGTGGTTCCCTTCTGGGTCTCCATTCCTTGGGATGATTCAGCATTCTCTACGGGGGTATCTTCTTCTTCTGCTTCTGATGCTTCATCTTCTGAGTTAGGGGGAGAAAATTTCCATCCTTTCCTCTGCTTCCCTTTCTGCTTTCTTTTGCCGTTTACTTTCTTGGCTTCTGGACATGTGCTTTGCAAGTGTCCTGTTTGCCTGCAGAGCCTACATCTGAAGGCTGTGTTTTCATAGTCTAGTACTTGCAACCAATTTTGCTGTTTGTAGATCAGTCTTATGTTATCTGGCAGCCCTTTGCTTAGATCTACTTCCACACATATGCGTGCGAATGTGTAGACCCTTTCATCAATCCTTTCTAGATCTGTTTTGATATATTTCCCTATGTTGTTCCCAATTCCTTCCAAGACTTGTTCACTCCAAAAGTGGAGGGGAAGGTTGTATAAACGGACCCAAACCGGTACTTTGGATACAATCATGTTGTTTGGATCAAAATCTGGAAACCATGGGGTCATGAACAGTCCCGACGTTCCCTAAAACCAAGGTCCAGCATTGATAATTGTATCCCTAACTTCCCTGGATGCAAATCTAACAATGAAAAACCCCTTTGAGCATAAATGTATATCACATTCCATGGTCCAACTGTTAAATATCCAGTGAAATAGATCCGTAGGTTTTGGCCAAAAACTGTTGAAGCGATAGATTAGGGCCTGCGTTTCATAGTCTTTTACGAAGTCATCGATGCCTGAAGAATCAAAGTTAAGGGCTGGAGTTTGCCCTAGCTGATCCACTATGTATGGACTGGGTATATATCCGCCTTGATCTGGAGAGGACCCTGAATCTCTGTTGCCTTGAAGGATGTTTTTGTAGGAAGGAATTCCTTTGGGTTGATGTTGAGGTACTGTCTTTTTCCCTTTGTCTCCTCCTGAGAAGCTTGGCTGTCCCTGGGGCTTGGCCCCTCCTCTCAGCCTGAGGTTTAAAACAATAGATTCTTCTGAACTAATCTCGTAACTTCCCAAAGATCTACTATTCTGAAGAGACCACCTGCCCCTGACCAAATGTTGAGTCTGAACAGGATATTCGGTCAGTGCCCAGATTTGCTGTTTCAGATGCATGATAGTGCTTCCTGCATGTACCCAAACCAAACAGGATTTCCCTTCGGGGGTTTTGATAAAAATCTGAAAGTGAGTTTTTGTTACCTGAAAGCTGGGTTTTCGCTGAGTTCCTGATCTGCCTGAAACTGTATCACTGCTGATTACCAAGTGCTCTGGCTGTAGGCTGTCTTCCAGATCTAACCTCCTATTGGATCTTTCTTCCCTTTACATGTCAAGATCTGTTTCCCCTCCGCTCGGTCGATGAGAAATTCCATCGATCTGCTGCCTGGGTTCTGAGATCTGGGTTCTAGGTATTGAGTGTTCTCGAAAATTGGTCAGATTTGATAGATCCATCCCGGATCTACAAGATTTGGCCCAACCCATTGTGAGAGGGGGCAACTCTGCATCATGCAAACCCCCATCTTTGATTGCTCCTACCGAATCATTGTGAAAAACTACAGGCCCAAACCCTACCACGTCCCGGGTTCCTTTTCTTCTTCCCCTGCAGAAAATAGCGTGCATCACAATGAGATGAACCACCTCTGCGTGCAGACAAGGCGTATATTTATACTCTGCTTCTTTTCCAAAGCTCCCTGCGCAGGATCCAGTCCATGGACCATTTGAATCTGGCCCCTTCGTATGATAAATCGAACCCTGGACCTCAGGATTATCTTACAGCAGCGAGTGAAGGGCAAGGGATCGAATCCTTTGCTTACCGTCAGTGCAGATCTGCTCAATCTTTGTTCAGAAGGATCAGAAACCTTCGTATCGACAGCACGGTCCTCAGCGAAAGCGGGGTTTTCTCTCACGAGATCTAGGCTCGTGAAGTTCAGGGTTTGTTCGCCATCGTATTTCACGTTGAGCTCAAAATCCACCGAGCGATAATCACACTGGGCATCGCCGCGGCAGGTGTTGCAGTCGCAAGAGAATCTCATTTCCATGGCACAGTCCATCTCCCTTCCCCGTAGGACTTTCTTCTTCCCTACTTTCACTTATGAAAGATATTGAAAAAAGAGAGGCAATTAAATATAGAAAATGAAAATAATAATCAAATGAGTAATAAAAATAAAGCTGTAGAGTATGAAATCAAGTATTTGAAGGCAAAACTAAAAGGAAATATTTATTTGATTGAGGCTAGACAAATTATTTGGGATGAAATTATTTGGTAAGTTCAATCTGTGTTGGAGTATATTCAAATAATTGCAGAGCAGAAAACCGTGATAAAGGGATATGAAATAAGCAATGGAATGTGCAAGCAACATGTACAATAAGAACCACTTGAGGCTAAGAAAATGATCAAATACCTAAATGTGAAGTCTTCAACTAAACTAAGGGCACTAGATATTACATACAAAGTTGCAATGATCATGGAGATTAGCAAAATGAATGAGAATAACATACTTTGCATTCAAGCTGAAAACAAATTGAAGGAAGTTCAATGTCAGTCTCTTTCTTTGATTCCAATTTTGATTAGAGGTTGGGAGTTGGTTTACCTAGTTGTTGGGATCAACAAGGGAATCTACTTTATTGGGAATCATATAAAAAAGAACTAGTGGTTGTTAAGAGCATGGCAAATACAACTCATGAAAAGACTGGAATATTAAAAGGGATATTTGTGGTAAATTATTTACAGAGCGATTTTCAACTCTTTTGGTTAATGAAAACATCGTTTGTTGCAAAGCCTAACTACATAAAGCTCTCAAATTTGAAAGTTACATTCCAAAAAATGATCCAATGTAAACTCCGAGACTAAGTACTTTGGAAGAAGTGCGATGGGATGATTACACCCATCAAAGTCCAAGTTGTGGAACTGTGCACCAATCCTCAAGGTCAATGTTCCACTAGTCATTCGGGTTCTCAAAAATGAGAAAGTTTTATTTTTGTAATGTTTAAAAGAATTTTAGTTTAAAGATAGTTAGGTAGTTATGGAATTTTTTGACAATTACTTTGTAACGGATTTTACATGATATTTAAAAGACATAAGAACCACTAAGAAGGGGTTCAAAGTTTGGAAATTTTGAGCACTTGTGTAATGATTTTGTTTCCTTGGAGAGAATAAATAAAGCCACCAGATTGATTCCATCAAATTGGTATATTGTAGCATGCATTACTTCTCTATTGTGTTTTCCATGTTTGTTTTCTTCCTATTAAACATGTGTATGATGGTAGCAGGTTTATTTGAGCAAATAACATGTTTATTTATGTATCTTGAGCAATTATAGTAAATACTTGTGAATTATGTTCAAAGACACCCTAATAAGCTCTCCGCTGTTTCTACACTTCCATTTTTAGTTTAAATAATTCATATTTTCATCTTAGGGTTTTAAATTTGGATTCTTTTAAAGCCCAAGTTGAAAACCCTAAATCTTCAAGTCCTCTTTCCAACTCAATAATCAAGGTGTGTGATTACTAATATAAGGCGAATATGGTCATAAAAGTTCATCTCCAAGATTAAATTTTTGTTACATAAGGAAATATAACACCATTGGACATATCAAAATATATTTTAACAATTTTTTAAAAAGTTTCAAACAATTTTGTGGATGTCCTGATTGGTTCTTCTTTCAGTTGAGAATTGTATCCAGGAGTCAACATCGCACACATGGTAGAACTTTGTAGTCTTCAAACAAGGGGTGAGGAATGGATTGGACTGGAAGCCAGCCTGCGCCCATGAAGAAATTCCACCCACCGCAAACCTATCCCTCATATCCTGAAACCCACAAACGAACCCTGCGACCAACCCAATGTATGTTAATTGTATAAGGTTCTCTAGAATTTTCACCAGGCGAGCACCAAGTGAAGTGCCCTCAACACGCTTGATTCCCGTTAATGACACATGGGAGGGGAATTAAATGACATCTCCCGAGTCGATGTTCTTTCAGCTACCAACCCCAACGAGGATGGTTGAAAGTATTC
>APFE030169033.1:27033-62486 GCA_000404065.3 Pinus taeda
AATTTTAAAATGTGTTTTATAAAAAAAATCCCCTTTTGGTTTGAAAGTATACTTGAATTTTTTTCTATTTTGCATTTTTAGTTTTTATTTTATTCTTGAACTTTTCCCCGCTAAGAATCCATTTTCATTTTCATCATGGTCAAAATGGGAAGAGTCTCAATAATGCACAAATAAAGTATAAAGCTTCATTTAAATGAATAAAAATGGAATTCAAACTTGTTTTTGCATTTTTGTTTTTATATCTAGGTTACTATTGTCTTCGAACCCATGGATGAGACATAATTTGTTCCATAATATTTTGGGTGGGTTTTGATTTGGAACTAGAGATTATGAAGATTTTTTGTTAATTATTTATTTATAATGGTTTATAATATTTTGGGTGGGTTTTGATTTGGAATTAGAGATTATGAAGATTTCTTTGTTAGTGATTTATCTACATTGATTAATAGGTGTTGTCTATTTTAGATTATGATTTTAGAAATTTTAATTCTTTAAAAGATAAAAAATTATGGATAGTACAAATTTAATAATGTGAAAATATTCATAGTCATAAACATAATGGAAAAGACGAAATTAATGATTTTCTAACGATTTTTTCTTTTCTTACCTCTACTCTTCATATGTTGAAATTATAAATTCTTAAGATTGCAAATAACATATAAGTAGTTTGATTGCTATCAACATTTATCAACTATTTCATTAATAAGTATTTTGATTGATATTAAAATTTAATCTAGTCTCCAATCCTAACAAACGTATGTGATTTGGACTGAAGTCTGTGTCCAACGTCGTGTTTTTTCCTCTAGGGTATTTTGTGGCCCCTGTTAGCGGATAACTGATGGATCAAATATACAGACTCCAATTGCTCAATTTTCTTGCTTATTTTATGCGAGATATTGACACTTTCAACTCAGATCTATCAAATCACCATATTTTAAGTGCGGTATCTGGAAAGGGTGGCGAAATACGACATCGAGGAGATGCTACCAGACTATGGAGATCAGATCCAAGTCTTGCAACCTTGGATCTATCACTAGGCCGTTTGTTGGCAACAGAGGCGAGATCAAGCCAGAATGCAGGAGATGCATGGAGTAGGTGGCGTCAAGATCCCCATCTTTGTGCTCTCGCATATGTGGATTTAGTTGGAGGATTCAAACATCATCCCAGATCTACGATATGGGCCACTCTCCCTCCAGATCCGAGTTGTAAATATCAAGATTCATATTAGGCCTGTGAAGAGGAGTTCTAATTTTTTTGAAGGATCTAAATGGAAATTCAATCCTTATAGAGGCTCGAACAATAGATTTGGTATCATAGTTGAAAATGAAGGTGCATGAAAAACTAGGTATTCCAACCAATATCTAGAATTTGTTTTTTTAGGGTAAATCACTTTAGGATGCCCTCAATCTAAGAGATTATGGCATTGAGTGTAATTCTACGATTATTACAAATTTGCGGTTATGAGGTGGAGCTCCTGGAGTGAACAATCCATCATCATCATCTACTAAAGGTCCAGTTTCGTTTAAGGATGCAGAGAGAGGGAAAAATGCCACAATAGATAAACAATCACCAAATTCGACAATTCCAGTTCCTTAGTTAATAAGATGGAGAAAGCTCCAGATCTATCAATTAACCTGCCTGAAGTAAGTGATATCTTCATTGTTCTACAAGCCAAAGCTATTATATGTCGCTTTAATGGCTTCTGGCCCAATTCAAAGGAACTCCATCAATGGATCTACCTCAACTGGACTAACAATTGCGATATTTATGTATGTGAAAAGGGTTTTTTTGTGGTTCAATTTCACACTCAAAAGGATATGGATTATGTCCAAAATGAAGGACCATGGTTTTGGGGAAGGGTAGGTCTTTTCACAATTCCATGGTTTCCTAGGTTTGATGCCACAACAATGGTAGTTACTAAGATGTCGGTATGGTTAAGTTTACATAATCTCTCCCTCCCATTTTGGCATCACCAAGTCTTAGAAGGCATTGGAAACTCATTGGGGAGATTTCTAAATATGGATAGCGAAAGAATGGACAAAGGTATTTTTATTTTTTCCTATATACGTGTGGAGATAGACTTGAGAAAAGGTCTACTAGATTGCATCCATTTAATCCACCAATAATTTAAGTGGACACAATGGTTAGATTTTAAAAACACTGTTTTCAGGTGCTGGATCTGCCAACAGACAAGGCACTTGCAAAATGCATGTCCACTTGCAAAAAAAATGGGCAAAGAAGACACCACAAAATCCAAAGGGTTGGCAATTTCCAGATCCGCCTCTTTCAGACGATTAAGAGGAAGAAAAGGACAAGAGGCGACAACAACCAAAGGTGCAAAATCAACAAGGTTCCAACACTGAGGGAGAATAGATGCAGAAGGGACCATCAAAACATGTAAAGTTTTCTACTAGCCTAGCGATGTTCCAAAGTCCTAATAATCATCATGGAGAAAAGAGCGAAAGCCAAGGAGTAGATGGAACAAAGCGGACACACGTCTCAAAGAGCTTAGACTTAGACAAGGAAGTGCCAATAATTTCAGAAGGAGAAAATTTAGCCATAGTTATGGCCTCTCCAAACATAGGGGTTTGGCACAAAGTTCAAAAGAAAAAAGGTAAAAAAGGAAAAACCTAGATTAACTAGTTAAGGTTTCTTCTGGTAGCATGGCTACAATGGGTGCTTCAACCACATACAATGGTCTTTAGGGACAATATATGAATGCAATTGTGCATCTACAAATGTAACTTTTTGTTTTTATTAATAGAAAGTTGTGATTTTCCCTTAAAAAAAAAATCTCTCTCTCACACACACACACATATATATATTGCTATGCTAGTTGTACTTCTATTTTCTGTTCATACCTACTTATTTTGTTCAGACAAGCTACCACTAGAATTTGTCTATGTTTGATGGTCATTCATGGAATGGAAGTGGAAGTAGGATAACCTACTTGAACTCAAAAGCAGTAATGAAACAAGTCTAATATGCAACCTTGCTCTCTTATGCAAAAAGTTATTGACAACTCAAGTTATTTAAGAAATTAGTATTTAAAAAACTTTCTAAAATTTTACTAACCCCAAATCAATACAAGGAGTGAATTTTATTAAAATTATAGAAATATAGAATTTTTTTTTGCATTAAAAATGGTGGACTTCTTGTCCAAAGTTATGACACTTGGCCAATTAATTTTTATTAGATTTTTTTTAGTATAATTTTATATCTCATAATTAGATTTAAAACTAATAAAAATAGCCATTGACGAATTAGAAAAAAATAATTTAAATTTTAAAAATAAAAAAATATTTTGTAATTTTCAAAATATTTAATTTAATCCTTATTTTTTTTCAGAACTTTAATAAACTCATAAAATTTGCTTAAATATTTCAAAAGTAATTGAAAGTCAAAATTTTTTGACCAAAATAAAAAACAATATAATCCAAGTTTATAATTTAGTGTCAACTTAAATTTAGTTGGAATATAAATTTTGGTGGAGCTTAGATATCTGTTAAACAATTTATCAAGATAGTTCATTTTTACTTTTTAATTTCTCTTTCATCAAATTTGAATATATATTTAATAAAATTATTTTTTATATAAATTAATTGATTAATTTAAAATAGAATACATAAAATATTTTATTTATTTATTTATTTTTTTAATTAACTCTAATTTAAAATGAAATAAACAAAATTTCATTGATAAAAAATTATAGTGAAAATTGATTCAAATTTAAAACCAAGTTTAAATTTAAATAAATATTTTTTATAAATCTTAATTCAATTAAAATGTTTTGATGAATTTTAAATTTTATTTGTTAGGTGTTTATTTGAAGTAGGTTAATTAACAATGATCATAACAATGAAATATGAAATTTCACTGAACGAAAATTTCTTATGCTATCTCTAAATCTAATTTAAATAAAAAATAAAACATAATAAAAATATAATCCTACCGAACTTAAAAATAAAATAAAATAAAACAAATTCAGTCTGCATTCCATTGCATTGCATTGCTTGCCCTCCTTTAAACGGACACACTAAAATTGCCGAAGACAAGTATTATTCGCATGCTAATTTTGCTGAGTAAGACCTTGTCCTCCTTTAAATGGACACACTAAAATTGCCGAAGACGAGTATTATTCGCATGCTAATTTTGCTGAGTAAGACCTAGCACCTTTAGTGGTCAAATGTATGATCACATATTGCAAACGCAAATGCATACATCGACATTTATTTCACTCATGAATTGTTCATTTATTTCCTTAAGAGTGTCATTAAGAAATATTCATTATCTAACATATTTGTGAATGCTTTGTGTTAACTAAGTTATTCATATATGTGCTCTGTCATTGCACCAGTCTGGTATTTTAGATTCTCTTTGGTATTAAATTCACTAAATCATTTTGTCTGGCAATGGAATAAAAGAGGTAATCCTGGGGTGAGCCCTAGAGGGAGGATTCCCCGACTCCTATCACTGAAGCTCGTGCGAAAGAAACTTTGAATTGATGACTAGCCGTTCAATGGAGCATGGAGACTAGTACATTGGATCGAAGGAAATAACTTTTGGCAATTGGCGTTCATGGAATCCACATGCCTGCCAGTCCTTTGAAGTCTATCCCAACCTCCCGGGCGGCGTATCCTCAATTTTCTATCAGAAGAAGGACGTCCTACTGCTAGGGATAGCCAACCATGGATAAGTAATACAAATCTGGAACTCGAGGGACAAATGGAGCATCTGTGATTGGTCCAGAAGATGTGGACCAGGCTGGACTCTAACCTCCTGACAGAAGAAGGACATACTGCTAGGGATAACCAACCATGGATAAATAATAAAAATCTGGAACTTGAGGGACAAATGGACCACTTGTGATTGGTCCAGAAGATGTGGACCAGGCTGGACTCTAACTTCCAGGAGGCAGAGTTCTAACAACACAAAGACTCAGATAGAGACATCAGACACGATATAAACGCCCTGAAGGGAGAAAAAAAAGGGATTCTAACATTGCTGGTGGAGTCCGACTGGGAGATTATAAAAAATTAGAGGCAGCACAGAGCTTGGCTGTATCCTGGAAGCAGTCCCCTTACGCCCTGGAGTTTGGTTCGGGGAAGACCATTGCACAGTAACTTTGATTGCAGTAGTCTACGGTTGGGAGGTGAGTTCTGTCCCCAATTCATTGCCCATCTTAGTTCAAGAAATGGGATCTCACATGTTAATGTTAGCGCAACTTACTGCCAGTTAAATTTTGATTAACATGTTCTTGCTAAGGACACTAACTTCAATCTTTCATAGACATCAACCCATTTCCATTCGAAGCACATCGATTATTATCACATTGATATTAACTGAGGCAAGAAATAAATGATACTGAGGACAAGCCAAGATAAGAGAAACATGAATATGGCCAAACAACTTGATCAATTCTTCTTATTATGATCAAATGTTCAGCAGGGATTGATCAATTCTTCTTATTATTATGATCAAATGTTCAGCAGGGAATGAGAAAGTACACATGAAGTCAAATTGACTTGCCAATATGTTTGAGTAAAACCGTTATCCAGATGGCAAAGAGATAACCCAGTCAAGTCTGCTTTCCTGAATGATGCAGCCACTTACCAGAGTTCAATCCTGAATATGTATGCAGCCTTCTTACCAGACTTCAATCTCTTAACTGAAGAAGAGGATGGCAAAAACACTGTCCAAATATGATCTCTTATTTCTTCTAGCTACATGAATTTGACTTATAGGAACAAGGACACATGAATCACATATTTTCTGAACCTTAGAAAAAGTTCTGGAAGTTTATCTTAGTTTTATTTAAAGTATTATCCAACTATTAGGTGTTAACTCGAGTGCTTTTTGGATGGGTATATTATTTTGTGCCATTGAGCTAAAATGGTGTTTGAAGCTTTATGAGAAGCTAATGGACATATCGCCATTTACACAATATGAGTGCAGATGTCATAAATAATTAAAATATTCTTTTTCAAGTGATTTCTGCGTTCAGAATTTGAGTAGAAAAGGTTAAATACCTAATCAAACGCAGCACAGACCTAACTTGCTATGGTTATGTTAACATGACATCTAAGGAGGATTTGACTTAAGTTATAACAGCACATTTTAATTTGATTCGCTGGCATGAATGGACTTGCTATGGTTATGTTAACATGACATCTAAAGAGGATTTGACTTAAGTTATAACAGCACATTTTAATTTGATTTGCTGGCATGAATGGACTTGCTATGGTTATGTTAACATGACATCTAAAGAGGATTGGACTTAAGTTATAACAGCACATTTTAGTTTGATTTGCTGGCATGAATGGTCCTGCTCTTAGTCAAGTTGGCTCCTCCATAATTGTATCAGGTATTGAGTTTGTGCATTCAGTGGGCTTCTCATGCAGTGGATTCTTGTGTGGGTTTTGGCAGGCAGCCCCTGCACAGTTCTATGGGTACTGTGGTTTCCCTGACTCATGGTTCCTGGTGCTTAGCTGGCTTCCTTGAATGCTGCTCTAATGAAACTATTAAGGATTGTGGGAATATCCTTTTTTCTGCATTGGTTTGTGTGCCCTTGGCTACTTTAACCAAAGATTGATATCGATTGCAATCAGGTACCTAGCACTCTGGTGCCATTCATGCATTGTCTTCCCAAATTTGTTCTGGGTTGCCAATTGGACCTCCAGTTGTGGTGTATTACTTGCCTGCTCATATTTTGGCTCTGAAGTCAAGTGCATTGATTCAGTCTGCCCTAGAAAACAGCCCTGCACCTCCCCTGTCCTTCCTTCTTTCTTCGTTGCCCTAACAGATCTTTTTATTAGAATGTAAACAAGTTTACAGTCAATTTTCTCAGATTTTCACAGGGAATGCCATGGCGAGGTCGGATTTGCCTTTTGAGCAGTAGATTTGTAGGTTCCCAGCGGAGGAGAATCTTCAAGAATCTTTGAAGGAATCTTCCAGATTTCTTGGATGTTGAAATTCGCTAAAGTTGGAATGCAACCAACTTCATACTCATTTTTCTCAGAATTCCGCAAGGAACCTCATGGCGCAATTAGAACTTTGATCTGAGCAGCAGATTTTCAGATGACTCAGAGGAGGGAATCTTTGAGGAATCTAGGGGGAATCTAAAAGATTCCTTAAGCCCCAGATTCTCACTTTCTCAGAATTGAGAAATTTGACAGTCAATTTTGCACTATTCGATGCCACAAATTTGATGGTGTATTCAGATTTTCCATTTGCTCATTCATTTTTCAGCCACTTTTCTAAGTGGGGTGCAGGTGTCAGCATTCGACGTTCGAGCAGTCATTGCATGAGATTCGACGCCGTGAGATTGATGATATGAATGGCTTCAACAGCTTGACATCCTTTTCTTCAGATGGCCCCTGGATGTGAGGTATATGCAGTGTGTTCATGTACTTCCTTTGCTATGTATTGTGCGGCACAAATCCTTGTTTGATGTTTGATGTTTGATGTGGGATTCTGTTTCTTACTTGTCTCATGATTCCTGCTTGATGTAATGCGGAATCAGCTGTGTGATGTACTTGTTGTCATGATTCGTCATGTTTTGTTTGAGATCCCTTTGTTGTATGTTGATGGGATACTCATGTGTCACCATGCATGTTTGTATTGAGACCCCTTTTATGCCATGTTGGCAGGATGCTCATTATCAGCATGCATGAGTTTGTGTCATACTGATAGGAGTCCTTTTGACTGAGAGTTCCTGTAGCGGAACATCTCTTGGAGCCACTCCTGTGTGAGGGCATTTTCCTTGTATGATAGCGACATCACCTCTTATGTACATCATCACTATTGACAGCACTTAATGCAGCGGCCTACACCATCTTGACACTGGGGCCCGGAGACGTAGTCCCTCCTGGACGAACTCCATTATCAACGTCTTGTTATTTCATGTGCTGACGATTGTCATGTTCCTCTTCTTTACAACATGCGGATGTATTCATTAATGTTCTTTTAAAAATAAAATCTAATACATCACGAAAGTAAAAGGTCTTGTAAGGGTCCTTTGTCACACTTGTACCTGGATCAAGTGGTATTAAAGCGGTCTTTGCGTGAATGTGAATTGCAAGCGTGAACAATGGAATGTGCAACGACAGAGGATGAAAAAGCAATGTACGAGACCATGCTCAAAATTTCCAAAAGGGTGGAAATAATGTATGAAACTCTACAGAAAGAGACAGAGGAAAATGAGTGATTGCAACTTCAGTTGCAAGCCATGGAAGAGGCCCTGGAAGAACTGAAGCATAACAACCAAAGTCTTCAAACAGATAATACTGAATTGAAGATATGTCTACATGAAGAGAAAAAGGAAAAACTTGGTTTGCTACGACAATTGCAAGCTAAGGATGAGGCCTTGGAAAAGCTGCAGCATGACCCATGTGAGGTAAAAAGTAGTTCTCCATCTTCATGTATATTTCCTGATGATGATTTTGCTGTTTTTGAAAATCATACCATGGGAATTGGCTCCAAACTGTTGAAGAAAATGGACTATGAAGGAAAAGGCTTAGGCGTTAATGGCCAAGGCATTGTCAACCCCATCAAAGTAGAGGAATTACCTCGTCATGCAAGACTTGGGTATGTCAGGAAAGAAGTTGGGGAATGCGCCGAGACAGCAAGCGAACCACCAACAACAGATGATGAGAAGCCCTCATCAGTTCTTTCCAAATCGACGTAGGAGGTAAAAGATGTTGATTTCCTTTCGGTTTCGTCTTCACATAGTATGATTTCTGTTGGAGATTTGGAGATCCCAATTACAGGGACAAACATGAGGCTCCTTACCAGGATGAGGAACAAGGAGGAAGAAGAACTTGGTGTTAAAAACCAAGGCATAACTCAACCTTTGGAGGTTGTGCATAAACATCGATTTGCAGGTTTGAGATACACCGAGGGAGAATGCTCGAAGGTGTCATATGCTTCTGAGACATCGTTGAAATCGTCGAGGATAGAGAATGATGGGAACACATCCTCATCATCCCATGGCAAGGAAAGAGCTGAGGAAAGCTCTCATCGCCATACTTACACCAGAGACGACAAGGAAAGGTATAACCACTCTCGACATTCGAATGTTCATTTCAATTATAATCATGTTGTTAGAGATGAATGTGAACCATGGAATTGAAAGACATGTAGCTTTTGTGGATTACATAACCATACATTTTCTAAGTGTTGAAAAAGAATGGCAACACACAAAAGGATGAGGCGTGAATGACCCTCTCAACAGCAGGCAAAGAAACATGTTAAGCAAATTTGGAGGAAGAAGATGTATTGTAGTCATTGCGATAGAAGTGGACATCAAAGAGCCACTTGTTGGAGGCTCCATCCAGAGCAGGGCCTTAAAGACAAAGTGTCAGTGCATGAACTAGGGGAAGCAGTTGTTTGAACATCAAATGCACCACAAGGAGGCGACCCATTCACCTTGATAAGTGAAAAATGGTTTCTAGATATGTTAGCATCTCATGGTCGCGCTTTTGTAAATCATTTGGTCCATTTTAAAATGTAAAAGTGATGATGTGTTTTCCATCACTTGTTCAACAACAATGATGTCTGGAATTATTTTGAGTAGCATGATAAACTGTGAAAGTGATGTCGTGTTTCGATCACTTGTCGAAAGCAAAAATAGTGTTTGGCCTTATATTTGTAAATCATGTGTTGCAGTGATGAAGTGTTTTGCATCACTTGTTGAAGCAACAATGATATGTTGGCCTTGTTTTCGTAGCTGGGGTATTGTGTCCATCTTGATGTAAAGTTGCCCACCGAGTATGTGTTATAAACTCGTGGCAAGTATGGGATGCTTGGGTCGTTAGTTGGTCATGTAAGACAAACATGTAATTTGCAAAAACAATGTACTACAGGTTGAGGTTGCAGGTGTCGGTTCATTGCTTAAGGCTTTGAAGACAAAGGTGAAGGAGAGGGAAGTGAGGCCTTTCGGGATGCTTGTGATGAAGACAAGGTACATAGAAGTTGCAGGTTATTTTCCATGCTTTTGGACGACCAAAAGCTCCTCAGCGGGGAGGATTGATCCAGGTGGCTCTAGAGACACACATAGGACAAAGAGGGCTTATGAAAGCTCAAAAATCAAAGTGTTTGGATTATGATCGAACCAAGTTCATGTTAAAGATCTCGTTGTTGTGATCGCGGTGGTGCGAACGGTTCATCAATCCGAGTCCAGATGAGGAAGATAGAGGCAGTCAAAGTTTTGGTTGACTTTTGCTGACTAGGCAGGTTAATGGAGACACAGTTTGGAATTTTTTCGGCAGACGGAATCCGGTCAACTCCGGCCAGGTTTCAGGCGAAATTTTCGCCTCGTTAAAATGACTCCTACACTCAAATTTTGGAAAATTAAAAAAAAGGCTATAGTATTAAAAATAAAAAAAAAAATTATAAAATGGAGGTGGTGAGCCACCATCCCCACCACCCCACGCCTCTCTATTCACCATACGTATCAAATTAAGCAACCAGTGGGAGTTGAACCCACGGCCAGCGGGAGGGCCGGCCCCGCCCACGCGGCGGCCCCACGATACAACTCATATAACGCGAAAATTGCAGTTAATGCAAACCGTAACCATGCCATTCAACCAACAACGCACCCCATTTAGTTAATAAACAATCGTGTAATGTAAAAGGGGAAGGGCGGGATTTGATCCCCCGACCCCTCCTCGACCATTTACTATTTTACCAATGCGCTAGTTGGACTTCCGTTGTAAAGTCCGCCAGCAAAATAATACTTAAACCCTTTTTTTATCAATGCGGAACAAGGATTTGAGGATGGGAACGGTGGTGTAGAACAACAGAACGGGGGTATGGGAGCATGGAGGAAGAAGTGCGGCATGGATTTCGAGACAGGGGAGGTAGAACCTTGACACGCATTTCGAGGTAGAATATTCTTTGATGCTCGAAGATTCTCTGGGGAGGTAAAAATTCTTTTTATTAGAATGTAACCAAGTTTACAGTTAATTTTCTTTACAGTTAATTTTCTCACATTTTCGCAGGGAACGCCATGGCAAGGTCAGATTCGCCTTTTCAGCAGCAAATTTGCAGGGTCCCAACGGAGGAGAATCTTCAAGAATCTTTGAGGGAATCTTCCAGATTTCTTAGACGTTGAAATTCGCCAGAGTCAGAATGCAGCCAACTTCATACTCATTTTTCTCAGAATTCCGCAAGGAACCTGATGGTGCAGTCAAAACTTTGATCTAAGCAGCAGACCTTCAGATGTCCCGGAGGAGGGAATTTTTGAGGTATCTAGGGGGAATCTAAAAGATTCCTTAAGCCCCAGATTCTCACTTTCTCAGAATTTAGAAATTTGACAGTCGATTTTGCACTATTCGATGACACAAATCTGATGGTGTATTAAGATTTTCCATTTGCTTATTTCATTTTTCAACCACTTTTCTAAGTGGGGTGTAGGTGTCAACATTTGACGTGTGAGCAGTCATTCCATGAGATTCGACGCTGTTAGATTGATGATACGAATGGCTTTAGCAGCTTGACATCCTCTTCTTCAGATGGCCCCTGGATGTGAGGTATATGCAGTGTGTTCATGTACTTCCTTTGCTAGGCATTGTGCGGCACAAATCCTTGTTTGATGTTTCATGTGGGATCTTGTTTGTTACTTGTCTCATGATTCCTGCTTGATGTGATGCGGAATCAACTGTGTGATGTACTTGTTGTCATGATTCGCCATGTTTTGTTTGAGATCCCTTTGTTGTATGTTGATGGGATATTCATGTGTAGCCATGCATGTTTGCATTGAGACCCCTTTTATGACATGTTGGCGGGATGCTCATTATCATCATACATGAGTTTGTGTTATACTGATAGGATTCCTTTTGATTGAGATTTTCTGTAGCAGAACATCTCTTGGAGCCACTCCTGCGTGAGGGCATTTTCCTTGTATGATAGCGACATCACCTCTTATGTACATCATCACTATTGACAACACTTAATGTAGCGGCCTACACCATCTTGACACCAAGGCCCGGAGACGTAGTCCCTCTTGGACGAACTCCGTTATCAACATCTTATTATTTCATGCGCTGACGATTGCCATGTTCCTCTTCTTCACAACATGCAGTTGTATTCGTTAATGTTCTTTTAAAAATGCTATCTAACACATCACGAAAGTAAAAGGTCTTGGAAGGGTCCTTTGTCACACCCGGACCCGGATCAGGAAGCAGAAAAGCGAAGTATGAAGGACTGTTTCTAGGGCTAGAAATAGTGACATGTGCGAGGTGCAGTAAGGGTATGACAACAACTAACAGTCGTTTGTTTGGGTGAGAGATCAAGTCTCCAAGGACTCCCAAGCCTAGCGAAGGAACCCATCTCTCTAAAGTGAAAGGACTCTAATTGGAAGACTAAGTGCTGGAAGACAAAGTGCCAGAAGAACTGCCGAGGTATAAGGTGCAAAAAGGAGTAAAGAGTTGACTTGTGCTTGGAGGATCTCTTAGTCAGGGCTCTAGGGTTTAGCATTGATCAATAGAAGCTTCAATAAGAGAAATTCACTAAAGGGTTTTCCAGTTTCCTCTTAAGAGGAGAGAGGCTTTGGCCCTGGCAGAGAGCCAACATCTTGTGTTCTTCTTTTTATGTTTTGGTACACACAAATGCACTAATAAGAAGAAGAAGAATAAGCTAACAAGAAAAGTAAAAAGACCACAAATTGTTATCAAATAACGAAGAATCACACTACACTACTTTGCCCTAGATTCTTCAACATGGTATCAAAACTAAGGTAACACATCAAGGAAAGGGCAACTCAGGAACACTCATCAAGGGGAAGCATCTACAAAGTTGAAGCATCAAACCTAGAAGTCTCAATCACTTCAAGGACAAGAAGGGTCTACAATCCAACATCCATAAAGGAGGTTTACAAAGCCAGAAGAAGAGCCTTATATAAAGGCACCTACAAAGAAGAGCAGATTGAAACAAGACCTACATCAAGCTACAAGTCTTCAAGCAAATCTCATCACCAAGCAAGTCCACTTGGAGAAGGCAACTTGAAGAACATCAAGATCGAGGGAAGACAAGCCATCAAACCTTTAAGGAGGAAGCAAATCCATTACATCTCAAAATATATCAAGCAAGTACATGTCCCCTTCTGAATATATTTCAATGTCTTTTTGTAAGGAAAGCAATAAATTGGTAGGTACCAATAAGTTTCTTGCATGGAGGAAGAGGACTGATCTACTACTTAAGGAGAATGAACTCCTAGAGCATGTGAAAGGGAATATCACTATCCCTGCTAAGGAACAGACTCAAGCCTTAGCCAAGTACAACAAGGATGAGACAAGATCTCAAAGGATTTTGATAGAATCAATCAAAGACTCTCTCATTCCTTATGTCTCCAAGTTTGAGACATTAAAAGAAATTTATGATAAGCTAGTAGAGCTATTCTCGATATCCACAACCGGAGAAGTTATATCTCTGAGAAACGAATTATACAAGATGAAGATAACAATGGAAGGAATAGCTCCCTACTTCATGAAAATCTCTTAAATGAGAGATCAACTTCAAGAGCTCGGGGAAGTCATGTCTAACAGAGAGATGCCAACTATAGTACTCAATGCTCTACCTGAGGAGTGGGGAAACTTCACATCTAGCATATATGCCAAGAAGGAAGCAACCACTCTCAGTGAAATGTGGTCTTTATGCAGAACAAAGGGAAGAAGCTCACTTAACTCAAGAGATGAAAGAAGAAGGAAAGAAGCAAAAGAAGGAAGATCTTCCAGATCTCTACGATGACTAGGTCAAACTCTTTACTTCTAGACTTCTTTCAAAGTTTTGAGTAGGATAGGAGCATGTAGGAATAAATTAAAATTGCATGGATAGAAACACCCTCTAGAATCTAGCAGCATGATGTACATAGAGTTCTAGATACTCATGTTGATGTAGCATTTATGATAAGAACAAAAATGCATAAATAGAAATATCTTCTAGAATATAGGAGCATGGCAGATATAGCTCCAGATATTCATGTAGAAGAAGCATACCTAGTATAAAACCTCATACATGATGAAAGAAAACTGATCATGATAAGAATCTTAGAAGACCTACATCATCAAAAGAAAGGAAACATTTGCAAGGCAAGGGTCTTTAAGATCCTATGATGGAATCTTCAAAAGAAGGTTCATGGACCAAAGCAGATGTCTCATTGGGAATTCTATTCATGGGTTTCAAGAAAAGAATGATATGCAGGCAAGCTAAGATGAAGCAAGAAGGGCCACAATAAAGGATGATCAAAGGAGAACCAAGATGAGGCATGTATGCATCAAGTTTAAGTCATGTCATCATTTGTATATTATTGAGTCATGGGTATAGTTCTATAACATGATAAAGCATGAAAGAATCTCTTTCACCAAGAACATGCTCGAAGGCATGTGCCACGATGCAATGAAGGTCAACAAAGGAATGTGCTCACATAAGGAGCACAAGACTGCTGACTAAGAAGCAACAAGAAATGCTGACAAGTCCAGAAAGCAAGCAATGAAGGAATGCTCTCACAAGAAGCATTAGATGGTTGACCTATCTATCCAAGAAGAAGCAAATGAAGAAAGAGATCAAGCATGTGAAGAACACCATGATCACCAAGAATCACTATCTGACAAAATGCCTTGAAAGATATCTCCTGAAAGAAGGCAGGACAACTCTGATAAAGGAAGAAAGGACCCTTGACACCTATGAAGGCCTTGGAGATATAAAGGTGCAGATATCTGATTCTACTCTATAGAGATGTCATGATGAAGAGACCATCCAACACAAGAAAAAGTAATGTTGAAGCAATATTAGGATGAAGTCATGATGGGCTACTAGGTCAAAACATGTAATCAAGCAAGTACAATGAAGCATCCATGAGAAGAGTATTCCGAAGATGGATAAGATGACAAAGGAGTAGCGAAGATGACAAGAAAAACCTGATAGTCACTTACCACGAAGCAATGACATGACAAACCAAGGAAAGTGATCAATGGATGGTGCCCTACCTAGAAGAAGTTCGAACAAAGACTACATGACATTAAGAAAGGGAGGAGATCAAGTAGCTGAAGGACCCATGAAGAAGAAGTTGTTGATGAAGGAAAGAGTCCCTAGTTAAGAGGGAGCTCTGATAGGTCCCTGATCAAGAGGGAGTTTTGCATCACCCCTGATTACAAAGGAGTGACAATTGTGTTTTCCATTTCATGGGTCATGCACTAGACCAGGACTAATATCCGTAAGTCTAGATGAAGGCCATGAATGAAAAATGTAGACACAAGATAGACACAACATTCTTGTTTTCACTTGGGAAGAAAGAATGGGAGGATTAGGTAATCATATGGCATTCGATACTCTTTGAGGATGTGCAGGGTATCCAAGACAAGAGTAGTTAAGATGACCGATATTCTTTGAGGGCTGGGAACCCAAGATAAGAATAGTCCTAGAAGGTCATACTCGGAGAACACCCGAGTGGGTATGTACCTTGAGAGACAATGATGAAGGTGTCTATAAATCATTGGTCTCGCCAACAATGTAGCTCATGGTCTCGTAAAGAGATGGAGCTGTTAGTCAAGGCATTGCACTATGAGAATGCTGATGGATATGATGCTATAACAAATGGATTGATAATCCAGTTTCTCTTATGTGAATTCTTCAAGATTGATAATAGCCAAACACCTTGTAATGTTGTATGAATACCTCTGTAGTTAAGAGGGAGTGTTGAAGGAAGTGTAACTAGGTTCAGTCTTCATAGATGTACTTTTGATATTTGTACTTATTCAAGAAAAGAAATATTATTTTTATAATATATGTCAATGAGTTTCTTGCTCATTGAAGTAGGTCTAGCACATGTCAAAGTGCTATAGGTGAGTCAAATAGTCAAGAGAAAATATTGAAGGCCTTAAGGGCATGTTACACTATGTATAAATATATATTAAAGTCAAAGGGAAACCTCCAAGCAAAGTCAAGTCTAATCCTATGTAAGGACACCTTCAAGAAGCTCGTTCAAGCATGCTACACCACCATGGAAAATGTGTGAAGTCTGCTTAGCAAATCAGTCACCAAATGCCCTCCAAATGAGCCTACAAACAACCCTCCAAGTCAGTCTACAACTTAGAGGACAAGTTGGCCTAAAGACAGCTAGACAAGTCGGCTTAAATGGAGGGACAATCCTATATTTATAGAGGTTGTCCACTCCAATTAGAACACATCAATTGTGCTCTGAAATTCGCATGAGAAAGAGAACAAGAAGCACAAATATAGGCCAAGGAAAAGATCTGTTAGGGCAGCGAAGAAAGAAGGAAGGACAACGAAGGTGCATAACTATTTTCTAGGGCAGAAAACAGTCACATCTGTGAAGGAAGGAGGGACAGTCTGTGGCTATATCAACAAAGAAATTATAGTGGTATATTGTTTATGGTTTGGGCTAATAACTAGGCCTACAAAGGCCTCCTACTCTAGCGTGGAAGGACTCTCAAACAAAGTAAGGAAGCAGAAAACCGAAGTATTAAGGGCTGTTTCTAGGGCTAGAAACAGTCACACGTGTGAGGTGCAGTAAGGGTATGGCAGCAGCTAAAAGTCGTTTGTTTGGGTGAGAGATCAAGTCTCCAAGGACTCCGAAGCCTAGCAAAGGAACCCATCTCTTTAAGGTGAAAGGACTCTAATTGGAAGACTAAGTGCTGGAAGACAAAGTGTCAGAAGAAGTGCCCAGGGATAAGGTGCAGAAAGGAGTAAAGACTTGACTTGTGCTTGGAGGATCTCTTAGTCAGGGGTCTAGGGTTTGGCATTGATCAATAGAAGCTTCAATAAGAGAAATTCACTAAAGGGTTTTCCTCTCAATAGTAGAGAGGTTTTGGCCTTGGCAGAGAGCCAACATCTTGTGTTCTTGTTTTTGTGTTTTGGTAGCAGTTTGATGAAGTACAAACATATGCACTAATAATAAGAAGAAGAATAAGCTAACAATAAAAGTAAAAAGACTCCACAAATTGTTATCAAATAACAAAGAATCACACTACACTACTTTGCCCTAGATTCTTCAACATGGTATCAGAGCTAAGGTGACACATCAAGGAAAGGGCAACTCAAGAACACTCATCAAGGGGAAGCATCTACAAAGTTGAAGCATCAAACCTAGAAGTCTCAATCACTTCAAGGACAAGAAGGGTCTACAATCCAACATTCATCAAGGAGGTCTACAAAGGCAAAAGAAGAGCCTTATATAAATGCAAAGAAGAGCAGATTGAAGTAGGACCTACATCAAGCTACAAGTCTTCAACCAAGCCTCATCACCAAGCAAGTCCACTTGGGAGAAGGCAACTTGAAGAACATCAAGATCCAGGGAAGACAAGCCATCAAGCCTTCAAGGAGGAAGCAAATGCATTACATCTCAAAATCTATCAAGTAAGTACATGCCCCCTTCTGAATATATTTCAATGTCTTTTTGCAAGGAAAGCAATAAATTGGTAGGTACCAGTAAGTTTCTTGCATGGAGGAAGAGGATTGATATACTACTCAAGGAGAATGAACTCCTAGAGCATGCCAAAGGGAATATAACTATCCCTGCTAAGGAACAGACTCAAGCCTTAGCCAAGTATAACAAGGATGAGACAAGATCTCAAAGGATTTTGATCGAATCAATCAATGGCTCTCTCATTCCTTATGTCTCCAAGTTTGAGACATCGAAAGAATTTATGATAAGCTAGTAGAGCTATTCCGGTATCCACAACCGGAGAAGTTATATCTCTGAGAAATGAATTATACAAGATGAAGATAACAACGGAAGGAATAGCTCCCTACTTCATGAAAATCTCTGAAATGAGAGATCAACTTCAAGAGCTCGGGGAAGTCATGTCTGACAGAGAGATGCCAACTATAGTACTCAATGCTCTACCTGAGGAGTGGGGAGACTTCACATCTAGCGTATATGCCAAGAAGGAAGCAACCACCCTCAGTGAAATGTGGTCTCTAAGCAGAATAGAGGGGAGAAGCTCACTTAACTCAAGAGATGAAAGAAGAAGGAAAGAAGCAAAAGAAGGAAGATCCTCCGTATCTCTACTATGATTAGGTCAAACTCTTTACTTCTAGACTTCTTTCAAAGTTTTGAGTAGGATAGGAGCATGTAGGAATAAATTAAAATTGCATGGATAGAAACATCTGCTAGGATCTACAACATGATGTACATAGAGTTCTAGATACTCATGTTGATGTAGCATTTATGATAAGAACAAAAATGCATAAGTAGAAATATATTCTAGAATATAGGAGCATGGAAAATATAGGTCAAGATATTCATGTAGAAGGAGCATACCTAGTATAGGACCTCATACATGATAAAAGAAAACTGATCATGATAAGAATCTTAGAAGACCTACATCATCAAAAGAAAGGAAACATCTGCAAGGCAAGGATCTTTAAGATCCTATGATGGAATCTTCAAAAGAAGGTTCATGGACCAAAGCAGATGTCTCATTGGGAATCCCATTCATGGGTTTCAAGAAAAGAATGATATGCAGGTAAGCTAAGATGAAGGAAGAAGGGCCACACTAAAGTATGATCAAAGGAGAATCAAGATGAGGTATGTATGCTTCAATGTTTAAGTCATGTTATCATTTGTATATTATTGAGTCATGGGTATAGTTCTATAACATGATAAAGCATGAAAGAATCTCTTTCACCAAGAACATGCTCGAAGGCATATACCACGATGCAATGAAGGTCAACAAAGGAATGTGCTCACATAAGGAGCATAAGACTACTGACTAAGAAGCAAGAAGAAATGCTGACAAGTCCAGAAATAAAGCAATGAAGGAATGCTCTCACAAGAAGCATTAGATGGTTGACCTATCTATCTAAGAAGAAGCAAATGAAGAAAGAGATCAAGCATGTGAAGAACACCATGATCTCCAAGAATCACTATCTGACAGAATGCCTTGAAAGATATCTCCCAAAAGGAGGCAGGACAACTCTGATAAAGGAAGAAAGGACCCTTGACACCTATGAAGGCCTTGGAGATATAAAGGCGCAAATGACTGATTCTACTCTATAGAGATGTCATGATGAAGAGACCATCCAACACAAGAAAAGGCAATGTTGAAGCAATATCATGATGAAGTCATGATGGGCTACTAGGTCAAAACATGTAATCAAGCAAGTACAATGAAGTATCCATGAGAAGAGTATTCCGAAGCATGGACAAGATGACAAAGGAGTATGCAAGATGACAAGAAAAACTTGATAGTCACTTTCCATGAAGCAATGACATGACAAACCAAGAAGGAAAGTGATCGGTGGATGGTGCCCTACCTAGAAGAAATTTGAACAAAGACTTCATGGCATCAAGAAAGGAAGGAGATCAAGCAACTGAAGGACCCATGAAGAAGAAGCTGCTGATGAAGGAAAGAGTCCCCAGTTAAGAGGGAGCTCTGACAGGTCCCTGATCAAGAGGCAGTTTTGGATCACCCTTGATTATAAAGGAGTGACAATTGTGTTTTCCACTTCATGGGTCATGCACTAGACCAGAACTAACAACCGTAAGTCTAGATGAAGGGCATTAATGAAAATGTAGACACAAGATAGACACAACATTTTGTCTTCACTTGGGAAGAAAGAATGGGAGGATTAGGTAATCATCTGGCATCTGATACTCATTGAAGATGTGTTGGGCATCGAAGACAAAAGTAGGCTAGAGGACCAATATTCTTTGAGGGCTGGGAACCCAAGATAAGAATAGTCCTAGAAGGTCATACTCGGAGAACACACGGGTGGGTATGTACCTTGAGAGACAATGATGAAGGTGTCTATAAATCACTGGTCTTGCCAACATTGTAGCTCATGGTCTTGTAAAGAGATGGAGTTGTTAGTCAAGGCCTTGCACTATGACAAGGCTGATGGATATGATGCTATAACAGATGGATTGCTAATACGGTTTCTCTTATGTGAATTCTTCAAGATTGATAGTAGCCAAGCACCTTGTGATGTTGTATGAATACCTCCCTAGTTAAGAGGGAGTGTTGAAGAAAGTGTAACTAGGTTCGGTCCTCATAGATGTACTTTTGATATTTGTACTTTTTCAAGAAAAGAAATATTATTTTTATAATATATGTCAATGAGTTTCTTGCTCATTGAAGTAGGTCTAGCACATGTCAAAGTGCTATAGGTGAGTCAAATAGTCAAGAGAAAATATTGAAGGCCTTAAGGGCATGTTACGCTATGTATAAATATATATTAAAGTCAAAGGGAAACCTCCAAGCAAAGTCAAGTCTAATCCTATGTAAGGACACCTTCAAGAAGCTCGTTCAAGCATGCTACACAACCATGGAAAATGTGTGAAGTCTGCTCAACAAATCAGCCACCAAATGCCCTCCAAATCAGCCTACAAACAACCCTCCAAGTCAGCCTACAACTTAGAGGACAAGTCGGCCTAAAGACAGCCAGACAAGTCGGCTGAAATGGAGGGGCAATCCTCTATTTATAGAGGCTGTCCACGCCAATTAGAACACATCAATTGTGCTCTGAAATCCGCATGAGAAAGAGAACAAGAAGGATGAAGATAGGCCAAGGAAATGATCTATTAGGGCAGCGAGGAAAGAAGGAAGGACAACGAAGGTGCGAGGCTGTTTTCTAGGGCAAAAAACAGTCACACGTGAGAAGGAATGAGGGACAGTCTGCGGCTACATGAACAGAGAAATTACACTGGTATATTCTTTATGGTTTGGGCTAGTAACTTGGCCTACAAAGGCCTCCTACTCCAGCATGGAAGGACTATCAAGCAAAGTAAGGAAGCAGAAAACTGAAGTATGAAGGAATGTTTCTAGGGCTAGAAATAGTCACACGTGCGAGGTGCAGTAAGGGTATGACATTAGCTAACAGTCCTTTGTTTGGGTGAGAGGTCAAGTCTCCAAGGACTCACAAGCCTAGCGAAGGAACCCATCTCTCTAAGGTGAAAGGACTCTAATTGGAAGACGAAGTGCTGGAAGACAAAGTGTCGGAAGAAGTGCCAAGGTATAAGGTGCAGAAAGGAGTAAAGACTTGACTTGTGCTTGGAGGATTCGTCAGTTAGGGGTCTAGGGTTTGGCATTGATCAATAGAAGCTTCAATAAGAGAAATTCACTAAAGGGGTTTCCTCTCAAGAGTAGAGAGGCTTTGGCCTTCGCAGAGAACCAACATCTTGTGTTCTTGTTTTTATGTTTCGGTAGCAGTTTGATGAAGTACACACATATGCACTAATAAGAAGAAGAAGAATAAGCTAACAAGAAAAGGAAAAAGGCTCCACAAACTGTTATCAAATAACGAAGAATCAAACTACACTACTTTGCAATTTTGCCATAGATTCTTCAATAGGTCCAAGGACCAAGAGCAATCTTTATATAGCACGCTTTTCTTGTTCATGTGTTTGGAATGTTGTAGCAATCTCTCTACCACTGATTATGTTTGAATTTTTCTCTCAAGTGCATGATTCATCTTGAGCTCTGCCATTATCTTGAGGAATTTATCAAGTGTGAAGAGCGATCAAATGAGAAATCTCTTAAGGTGAAAATCTTTTTTCAGGTTTTGCATTCCAAAAGAAGTTTGCACCTGAAGAGGTTCATCCCTCTTTATGCTTGATAGACCTGGGATTAAGATAGATCTATGCTGGTTTCATTAGTGTTATGCACACGCCTGTGTGACATATACACACCTCTTCCAGACTTCCACTCTTGAGGCTCTCTCTTTCTGGGTTGGATCAAATAAATCACTGATTCTTTCCTCTCTGCCCATGTGTGTAAATGTTTCTACGTGGTAGTAGAGCAATTACCACTTGATCTGGAGGCATCAAATAATTGTGCTGAGACGAAATTTGGTGCAACAGTCCACAGTTTAAATTTCTGCAAATAGGAGTTTCACAAGAATTAAAGTGGCATACCAGAGGCAAGTTATGTCTATTGTTGAGTTAAAGAGGGCATCCGGAAAGTTACTGGTGATAAGTTTACAAGCCGAATAAGTTTTTAAAAGTCCTAGTTTGAAACCTTAGAAAAAAATTTAAATTATCTTGAAACAAGGCCAAAAGTATAATGTATGAAATCTTCCGAGGAAAATGACATTGTATCTATTCAATGGCAATGTCATACAACGATGGATATTGCATTCAGAAATAAATGTTGCAGATGAAAGTGTCTTGGCAGATCATATCTACCATACTCATTGAGCTTCAAAACATTATGTTTTATGTCGAATCGGGATTGAAGTTTTCAAGTTGCAAGTTGCGTTCAGCATTTTTTATAAAGTTGTCTTTCTTGGCTGATTGTTTTTGTGGTTTTTCTCTTTTACTGCTGGCTGTTTCTTGCTGGTCAGAAACCTATGAGAAATGGATTTCCCATCAAAAGACTGTAAACAGATATGCCGAAAACAACATTTCTAGTGCAGTTTCCATTTTGGAAGTTTTTTTTTCCAGAAACACCACCTGAATGGCCCCCCCCGCTTCTGTTCCTGGTAGCAAGGTTGCAGACTATCATAAATTACATTTGATAGTAAGATACTTTGTTTCACTGTTGCATCTTTACATAAATGTTAATTCTATCATGTAATATTTGCCCTACTAATTTGCAGATTGTTACTGTAGGTTTGCTTTATTCCTCAGTTCTTTTACTAAATTCTTGTTTGTCATTTTGGTGTGATAATGAACCTCTTAAGCTGTTCTTCTACATAGCTGTTGATAAAATGACTTGCTTTGTAACTGACTGCATCATTTATAGGAAAGTTGCTGCAGCATACAAGGAGCTAAAGGAAAGAAAGAAAAGAGCACGTGAGATGCAAAACATAGCTATGGACATGAGTTTGCGTTAAGGAGTTGTTGGTATGCATATTTTGTAACTCTGCAATTTACTTGTTTGCATGTTTTAACTTGCGAGAGTTTGTTTTGGAGTAACTGCATAAAATATTCAAGTACATGTTGAGATTTGTAAAATTTGCTTGCTGAAAGATTTTAAGTTTTCATTAATCGATGGGTATCTGATACAGCATTCATATATAAGTTTTCATTTTTTTTAAATTTTTTCTTCTTGTAGGGGAAGGGTAGAAAAAGGAAACTCTGTGACAAACAAATTGTTCACCAATCAGCAGGACCAGTTTATAAATGGTGCTAGTGGTACAAGGCTTCCACTGGAACCATTTCTCCTAGCATCCGAGGCTGAGACAAGAAATACTTGAATAGTTTTCTGTTTGGAAAGGGTAGAAAAAGGAAACTCCATGACGGTGAAATTGTTCACCAATCATCAGGACCAGTTTATAAATGGTGCTAGTGGTACAAGGCTTCCACTGGAACCATTTCTCCTAGCATCCGAGGCCGAGACAAGAAAAAATTGAATAGTTCTCTGTTTGGAAAAAGAATCGGAAGAAGAGCTGGAATCAGTGTTGTATCATTGTCTAGAAGGAAGATCCTATTGTTGTGCTTGGAAAGATCTCATCTACTGTTGATCTGTCTACTAGGATATGGGTTTGCGTAAGGAGTTGATGGTATGCATATTGGGTAACTCTGCAATTTACCTGTTTGCATCTATTAACTTGCGAGAGTTTGTTTTGGAGTAACTGCATAAAATATTCAAGTTACATGTTGAGATTTGTGAAAATTTGCTCGCTGAAAGATTTTTTAAGTGTGTTCATTAGATTATTTATTGAGAAATGGCTCACTAAACAACCCTACATGGGGCGACTAGGACTCCTAATAAGAGTAAGGAGCTTTGGTTTCAACTTCCTCTTGTGATTGAGGAGTATCAATAGTAATTTTCCCTTGATGATCATCTTTCTTTTGAACTAGAGGCACATGGAACCAATCATAGTATTTGACCCTTAGCATGTAGATGAAAATTCATGTGTCTTGACTCTTAAGGCTTGATTTGGAAACTATGTTACCAACATAATGAGTAGGGGGAATTATATAGGAAAGCTAAGAATTCCACATAGGTAGAGGAGAAAAGAGGTAATCAAGTTTCAAAATGGCTAGCATTGAAGGATCTAGGTTCATTATTTAACCAACATACAACCTTCCTTTGAGATTATAGTGAACACCCCCGTTCGCCAATCAAAGGTCAATCTAGAAACAACACGAGTCTTTATGGGGAATAAGTGGATGGATGATTTTAAACCAGTGAGTATGTGGTGAATTGAACCATTGGATGAAATTCTTCCCAAAGAATCTATCTCTCTTAACCCAAGGTAAAAAAATTATGTCAAGAGGATCAAGTATTCTCTTTTAAATGTATTAAGTGTCCCAATTGTTCACAGAATATTAGTAGTAACTCGAACAATCAAATGAGCACCTTAGTTCATTGAACAATTAAACAATCCACAAGATGATAGAGCGATATATTAATATGGCTCATTTACATTCAACTTTCAAGGCCAAGAGTTCAAAAGGATAACTTATAAGAGAAAGTGAGGCAGAAAGATGAAAATGGAGATACAAACAATTACGGAATTTATTTTCAATGCTGACAATGCACATCCATTAGCTATTGGGGCAAAAGGTGTTATTTTATTGGGGCTATCTAATGCAAAGCTAAAGATAATGCATGTCCATGACCTATCTAAGGCTAAATAGATTACTAGTTAGAAATGACAACTTAGAGTGCAGAGTAGAGGTTTGAGGACAAGATTACATTCAGATCAAGAAAGTTGCCTTGTTGAGAGACATAAGGTTGAATGTGTATTTTAGTGCACTCATCGATTTACAAAACTTCAAAATTGCAATGATAGATTTCATGACATGTTGAGATAATATTTGCTGAGATTTTCCAATGATGGTCCTAGTGCATGCAATGTAATTGCAGGTACAATATGCACTGAACTTGTCCCACATATACACTCTAGTAGTTTGAGGCAACTAAATTTCATGTGCATATGGCCTTTTGAAGAATCAAGTGTGTAGGTAGAAGTGATTAGCATAAAGAGTGAAATCCTAGATGCATTGTCGAATATGCAACTCATGAGAAACATGCTACCTACTTCACACCATTAGCTCAAAGAAATGGACATTTTCTTTGATTAGCATAGGGAGAAAGTCATCCAAAACATTGAATTGAAACAAGCTTTTTCAATGAAGTCCAAGATGTTGATGTGGCTCTTAATGTTCGTATAATGGTTCCAACCAAGTAAGTCAAAATGCTTAACGTTGTGCTTATTGAGTTGTCAAATAAAAAGGTCAATGTAGAAGTTAGGTTTGTGGGAATTAGGCCAAAAGTAGGAAATTTGTCATTCTAATGTGAAAAGTTATTCACTAAAACTTCCACTTATCTTAGCAAATTTACCTTAAGTTTGATGAATCTAAATAGTAGTCTATTTGTAGCTTTTGAGTCAAAAAGGTAGAGAATGTGAAGTACAAGAGTAGTTGAAAAGTCAGGAAGTTGGAAGGAACTCAAGTTTGATAATTTAAATAGTAGTTAGATTGTAGCTTTCGAGTCAAAGAGGTAGAGAATGTGAAGTGCCTAGAGTAGTTGAAAAGTTAGGAAGTTGGAAGGCCAAATACCTCAAGATAAGTTTATAGATAGAACCTTTACCTTCAAGCAAGGGTTCTATTTTTTGATATTGTAAGTTATTTTCATCTAGTAATAAAGAGATCATGGCTAGTTAGTGTGTTTATATTCTTATAAGGTTGCATATAGTCTTGGGACCTTTCTCTCCTTACTTGGGGACCTTGTCGGTGTGATCATCCTAACTTATGAGTCCCTTGTGTTTTGATGCTTATTCTCACTTATGTTATAGTTGCTAAAATCTGATATGAAACATGGAGCTTCTCAATCATCCGAAGAAACATTTCCTAGATCCTTAGAATCTTTGATTATGTATATGTTTTAGTGTGTGGACTATTATCCATATTGTTTATATGCCTAAACTTGTTTTATTTCATCTTGTTGGTTTTATGAGAGAGAGTTGTTTTTAACAATTGGATCATCACATTTTAGAAAGGAGTTGGGAGGTTACAAATCAAGTTCATTTATTCACTAGGGTAAATTTGAGGTCTAAAATGGGTTTCCTAAGAAAAATATTAAAATTAAGTAAAAGCATAAGTTGGAGGTGTTATTTAGTGAAAGTATATTATAATATATATATATATTTATAGTAATACATATTATAGTACTTAGTCATGATATATATATAATATAATATATTAGTGGATCACCGTATATCATTTATATATATATAGGGCCATCATGGGTAGTCCAGTGACTATGGGGAATGAAATTTAGGCATCAGCTCACTTAAGCCTATAAAGGCATAGAGAGAAGGCGTTGTCGTAGTAAGGTCAACCTTTATGTATATCGACAAAAAACGCAACAAAGATTATCTTTGTTCCTCGAGCGTCAACAGTCCAACTTATGAGAACTTGAATCCTGGGTGGGGAGGATAACAGTAAATTCCAACAACCATCCAAGCTAAACTCAATTGACTCATATATATAATATAATATATATATAGATATAATATATACTAATTTATATCACATAGTAATTGCGTGTGTTGTGGAATTGTGGGGTGTGTAAACAACCATCTTAAGTGTTGATAATTCATCTTGTTTATTATATTTTGAACATAAATTACTTATATAAAAAATATATTTAATAGTTGTTATAAAGATAAAGATATTTTGTGATTATATTTATGTATACTTAAATGTAAATTTATATGATTTTAATTAATGTGAGATTTATTTTTTTAAGGAATTGAGAGTAGCGATAATATATTTTATTCTATATTTGTCATTCATAGAATATATATCATATATTAAGATGATATTACTAATATTTTAACTAAGGTGATATAACACATTAATAATCTTTCACTTTTATAAATCATAGTAAATGAGTAGTGTTGACCTAATTCTTGAAATTTTATTTGTTTTATTCCAACTTCTCAACATGCATTTTCCTTATGGGACCCATTTTAAAACAAAAAATTATTCTAATGTATAAGAATGGTGGAGTATTGTCACTATTATCAAATATATTTCTAACTCTGGTTACTATTGACTAGGAATTAGTTTGTTGCATTCGTATTGCATTCTTGCATCTAGTCAAGGCTACAAATCAAAGGGTTCTCCTTAAGTGAAGAATTTCAAATTGGGCACTTTTTCCAAGTGAGCCAGTGAGGTTGGCAAGGGTTATTTTCTTGTGCCAACAATGCCATTTCATTAAGTGCTAGTTAAAGGAAGATTTAAGGTTCAAGTGGAGCTTTCAACATCCATAATGGCTTCCATCACCAACTTGGGTTCATGTATTCATTGCCCATAATATTGCCTGATAACCCATGCTTGCCGTGTATTCCCCCCGTTAGCAAGATTTATGGACTAGACTAATGAATCATCATCCATATCTAGGAAATACTGCAATGTTTTTACAAAAGCATTCCATTTCTTTATCTTTCAACTTGTTAGACCAATTCCCTTTACTTCTTTCCATCCTTGATAGAAAAGGAGACCATTCCTTTGTTCTACAACATCACATAATGTAAGATTGTCTTTTTGTCTAAAAGATAAATGGAACTTGTTGAAATGTCTACAATGCCATCACAAACTATCCAAGAATATAATATATAATATTATAATATATATATATATAATAAAAAATATATGAATATAGTAGACCGAACGCCCCAGGTGGGAAACCCGTCCCAATGGTTCCCACGCTCTCGGGAGCTTTGGAACTGGATGGGAACGTTACCTTTTCAACGGGAGCTGCAATGGGAGTTGGGAAAAGTTTTGGGAGCTTTGAAGACTATTTTTTTTGGAGCTCTGGTGTTCCTTGGGGTTGGGGAATACAAAGCCAGAGAGAAATATGCTAAATTGCCCACAAAACATGAGCCTATGTTGAAACCTTTGCAGGAAGAAAGACCAAAGACATCCTTAACACCGATATCCTTAATTGAGAAACTGGAGCAATCTCTTGATGGGTTAAGGAAGCGTGTGACACCTCGACGTAAGGGCAATATCTGAAATGTCATGCTGTTGAGTATTTTTTTTGTTGTTTATGTATATATATCACATAAGATTGTGTGTGCATATTGCATGTGGCAGTCAATGCTTAAACATTAGAGTTGCTTTGCTTTTTCTCTTAAGAATAACTAGAGAAACATAGGTAAAACTATTCCTTTGTATTTTTAAGCCAGATTGTTTCAAAGATAGGTCATGTGTCAGAGAACGGATAATGAACTTGTCATTTTATATATATAAGAGGGAGAGACTTAGTGAGAGAGACACTCAGAGAATATATTTATATATAAGAGAGATTATATATTTAAATTGATTTTAATATTTGAATATTTTGATTCAATATTAATTTTGATTATTATATAAATTATATAACTAAAAATATATTTGATATTTTTGTATTTTGTATTTTTTTTAAACTATTACAACTCTCGATAGACAGTTCCTAAAATTTTGGGGAAACTCTCACTGTGCGACACCCATACCAAGTACACAGTCCAGAAACCAGCAACATATAAAATATATATTAAAATATATATATATATATATAAAAGATGATTTGCAAATCATTTAATTACCAACCAGGGTTTGTTAACTTGTGAACACTATGTGATGTGTGCACAAGTACCAAAGTTCCTACCATGTTGTGTGCCTATGCATGAGATCTATAGGTGATGGAAATCAGGATCAAGATAGGCTAATTTACTTAATTTGGTTAGCCATAAGTTCACCCAAATCCAAAAATAACGGTGTCCCTTGTGTTGTCTCAATTTATTTCAGTTGTTGATCTGTTATTTGTGAAGGCTGCATTTGTGTTTACTTCGATATTTATGCATTTAAATCATTTTTTAATGCAAAGAACAAGTACGAGATAGTAAATCAGAAAATGTAGTAGGGGTTTCTGGTGTGTTAGATTCATAAATTTTCACATTAACCTTTGCTTAGATTGACTCTGGTACTCCCAGTGACCCGACATTTGAACCCCAACCCCCACGAGGCACCCTGCCCATAGCTTGCTAACCAACCCCCTTCCCTGCGGCTGGCCGAAGCTAGCCTGGCCAGTGTTCCCAGCATGCCAATTCCACAATTTCCGAAGACTCCATCCCGCGACAGTCTCTCCCTGACCAACGCTCCTTGGGGGCTTAGCGTCAGAGCATTTCAGGAACCAGAGTGGTCTTAACGCAAAGACAATCGTTGCTTCCCTACCCTCAACCCTCAAGTTTACTAGGCATACAATAAACAGGAATTTGCTCGGGCAGACTTCCTCCCGACCCAACCCTATAATCCCCATGCGAGATAACAGAATGCCGAACCTGAGAGACACCCGTGTAGACCCCATGGACCTGGGATTATTCTTGCAGACCTCCTCTTCTAGGCTAATTCCATCGCGCTAGTTGCTCGCCCCCACAAACCTCGTGCCCCCATGCAAGCCCTAGTTACCAGACTAGACGTAAGGAAGCATAATGGATTGTACGCAGAGCCAGTTAACATACCCGATAATCCGTGTTTGGAGACGTTGTATCTCCTCTCCTTCCCGACGTCGTTGCTCCACTTTCGTCGTCGTCACCTCTTTTCTTACACCCTCTGAGCTGCTATCCCTCTTTGCGGTCGGTAAACTCAACCGCATGCAATTGCCACCTTCCCTCCTCTTGCTTGCCTTAAGCTTGTCGACGACCACCACACCCTGCGCTTCAAGCGTGTGGGAGGCGGTGGCACCATCACTTGCTGTCCTTTTCATTATGACAACCTTAATCGCTCTGTTTGCCAACTCACACCCCGATCAGGGGTATTATGAATTTTACTCCTTTTTTTTTAATGGGTGGTTCACGGACACTGGGTCATGTCCATGGAAAATCTGGGCTAATCAATCCCGAAGGGAATCAAGCCCCTCGACTAGACTAGTAGGGCTTAACCCAAAGGGTGTCGAGGAGAATTGACCCTGTGACCTCCCGATCATCAAGATACTTAACAACGGGGACTTGACGAGTTGAGCCAACCCTTGGAGCTTTGTACTTTGAATTTATATAATATTTTTAAACTTAATTCAAATTTATTATTTTAATTTATTCAATTTTTGGTATAGCAATGATTACAGTGATAAGAATAAAAGTGTGGAAAAGAATAAGCTCATAACCAATAAACATGCGAGTAAACAAGAAAACTCAACCGTACCAATCTACATCTATACGCTGCCACATGGTAAGCGCTTTAAGTCTGGTTTTAATGTACTGTTCAGATGCAAATATGAAAAATCTATGAAAACAAATACAATCTACGAAAACAAATATAGAAGCCATTACTCCCATGTTATCTGCTCCAGCCCTCGATTATTTGTCCAACCACGAATATGAAGATTCAGATGCAAATATGAAAAATCTATGAAAACAAATACAAAAGCCATTACTCCCATGTTATCTGCTCCAACCCTCGATTATTATTTGTCCAACCACGAATATATGTCTTGCATTAACGATTTCTTTATTTGATGTTTAAATAGAGAAAGCAAAACATTAAATCTATGAAAACAAATACATAAGACATTACTCCCATGTTTTTTTTTTTTCACTTCTGGTTCACGGATACTCGGGTCAGTGGGTAGCTGCTACGTCCAAGGTTGTTTAACACTGAGTGGACGCCACCCGAAGGGCATCAACACCCCTCGGCCTATTTACTGACCTGACCCCAAGAGCTTTCGGGATTCGACCCTGTGACCTCCCATTGGCAAGGCACTTGATTTGACCGATTGAGCTAACTCTTGGGGCTTCCATTACTCCCATGTTATCTGCTCCAACTCTCGATTATTTGTCCAACCACGAATATGTGCCTTGCATTAACGATTTCCTTATTTGATGTTTAAATAGAAAAAGCAAAACATTAAATTCCCTTATGAGGGGCAAATTTATATAAACTTAATTTTCTTTTATTCAAAATTATATTTGTATTAAATTAATAGTATTTGATAGTTTTATCGTATCATATCATGTAATTGAATTTATTTTTATTTTGCATTTATTTTAAATTTCAATTTGTTAAGTTATATTAACTTTTTTATTTTTTATTTTTATTTTGTAAATTTTAATATCTTATTAATTTATAATGATAAATTTGAATTTTATAATATTTATGTTCCTATGTCATGTAATTTAAATATCTATATTATTGAGGTGACAATTGTCTTTGTTAGAAGACTAATTAAATATCATATCAATAACGTAGTTTAGTAGCTTGTTACATGGAAATAAGGTTTATTTTAACCATACTAAATAAATTTAATGGGTAACTTTTGTTTGCTTAGCACATTTAACTCTTGCTCTTAATTATGCATTACGTATATCTATCTTTTATCTATAGCCTTTCTAGAAGGTTAAGAGAAAAATTGTCTTAGGAAAGCATTATGTTATAAACCATTTTGAAAGTAATTATTAACTTTATAATAATTATTTAGTATAAAAATATATTTTTAACTCAACTTAATTGAAAAACATCTAATCAAATTTTGGGCAAAATTAATTAGAAAATAACTAACTAATTGTTGAAAACTAATTAGAAAATAAGATCATAAAAAATTCAAAAAATCAAATATTCAAACTACTCTTATAATTTACACATTCTATCCAAAAGATAAAGATTCTAGAGTTTTCTACTTTCTAAATACTATAGATCCATTTTAAGTAGATATCTAACATGAAATTTCTTTAAGTGAAACTTCTTTAGAGTGCAAAATATAATGTTAACTAACTAAAAGCCAACTAGAGTATATATAACCATACAAACTTAATTTTTTGATGATATTATTTATTATTTTTTTAATTTTAAAGAGACACACTTACACATCCTCTCATACTTGTAGAATATAGAAAAATCATAACTCCTTGTTACATTATGGAAATATCTAAATTTTTATTAATTTTTTTTTTATCTTAAAAAAACAAAATTTTTTTTTTCATTCCATAACTGTCCAATTTAAAAATTAAATTATTATTTATAGTGTACTTTAAAATAGAGTGTACTATATAATAAATTTTGAATATAATCCATCAAAGTATATATAATATATATATAATATATATAATATTATATTATATATAATATTTCAAAATAATCTATCATCCATCATCAATTGCTAACATTATTATATTTAAAATTAAAGCAGTACTACTACTATGTAAACAATTGTTTTATAGAAAAATTTGAAAACCCTTATTCATTATGGGAATATCTAATTTTATATTAAATTTTATTATCTTAAAGTTCACTGCTAACTTAACTTTCTAAAATTTAAAAATTAAAATTATTATTTTATCTATATTTTAAAATAAAGTGTATATATAAAATAAACTTTGAATATATCCATCAAATAACTTAAAAAATATTTAATTAAAAAAAATAAATTAATAATTAATTGATGTCATTAATTACATGCTAAAAATACAATAAAAAATAAAAAAACAAAGCTAAAGATAAGAAAAGGGCAATGTTCCCGCCAAGACTCTGGGACGGGGAGACGCGGGTTTGGTGGAGATGCACAAGGGGGACGTGTGGATTTACCCTCCAATGTTTAGGAAATAGGGACGGGGACGTCGAGGGGGTATATAATTTAACAATATATATTTCAAATTCATATTCAATAATAAAAGCATAAATACAATGATACATACATAATTGAATTAAGTAATGAAATACATTGATCCATACTCATCATCCTTACTAATACATAAATGATTCATCTGTAGACCACGAGATTCAATAATGAAATACTTTGATACATATTTATCATTCATTATTCACCATTCTAGAATCTACATTGATTTAAAAATTAAATTCATCATTCATCATTCTAGATTCTAAATTGATTTAAAATTAAAATTATCATTCATCATTCTAGAATCTAATTAGTATAAAGCAAAATAGACTATAATAGATACTGAAATCTAAAGACTGGAATAGTAAATTGATATAACTAAACTCAAAAACAGTGGAGTGATGAGTTTAAAAGTCACTCTAAAGTACACAGAGGGCTTGGTGCTCTTGATTAAATACTAATTCCATACCCTTGTACATGACAAAATGCAATGGAAACATTGCAATCCGTCGAATCCTGAATTACTGAAAAACTATTAACTCTGCTGAATTTTGAGTGAAATTTAAAATTCTACTTTCTGCATATGAAATCCAATGAGATCGGAACCACACTCAAACATCCTGAGTCATTTCATGGTAATGTTAAAAATTTAAGTAAAAGGATGAAAATGAAAGATAAAGGAGAATGTCACTTTTACTTTAAGAATATAACATTACCATGAATTGCATAGCATTAGTAAGGAAATATGATCAAATACTAGGTTTCCCTTGTCATAAATTGTTGTTTACAAGCAAATTTAAGGGGGATGCATAGCCCATTTTGAGGGGGGACGCCTAGGCATCCCCCTTTTGGGGAGTCGCGTCCCCCACACTAGGGAAACATCCCCCTTTGCGTCTCCCCAAAAGGGGGACGTGGGGAAACGTTTCCCCAGACGTCCCCCCATCTCGGGTGCATGGGGTGCGAGGTGTGCACGCACCCGACCCTGGGGGACGCGTCCCCGTGGAACACTGAGAAAAATTGAAAGGCAAATAAATACTTTCAACTTTGGTTTGAGGATAAGTTTTTCCACTATTTACTATATATGAGAGACAAGGAAATAATTTGATCTGTGCTTTTATTCTCAACTCCACTATTTGTTTGAGGATGAGTTTTTCCACTCTTTAATATATATAAAAGTGAAAGACAAGTAAATACTCTGATCTGCACTCTTGGTTTGACGATAAGTTTAGCCCTATTTAAAATATATATACATATATATGGGATAGATTCACTCGCACATAAACTCAAACATCCATTTTAACAAACAAAGATACCAAGTGCATCTAAAAAATACCCGTGATCTTTACTGAAATTCCTCATCTATTTATTCATCTTCCCCACTGTGGAGTTTCTGAATTATGTGTGAAGAGCAGGCCTTGGGCAGGGCGGAAGATCGGGATTTCGAATTTTGTTAAGTTATGGTATGTTCTATGTTTAGAGCAATTTACTTTTCCGTACTTATTATTATTCATAGATTAGCAATCACATGTACATAAAGTAAAGTGCAGATAGAACATTAAACGATTGACAGAAAACAAGCCAAGACAAGAGACACAAGATGTGGCGGCTAGCCAGGGACAAACCCCACAATGTGTGGGGAAACCCTTTGATCAAATCTTCTTTTATCTTAAATAATTCAGTAGAGAGATAGTACAATAAATCTGATTTATATCAGCAGTAGCAAACCCTAGATCAGCAACATCAGCATTAGCGACTTCATCATCAAACTAGGGCAGACGATATCTTACAAACCGACCGTCGGATCGGCTTGATTCCACCACCAAAAGGTGCAGCTTCCAGAGGAGGTTTAGATGAACCTACAACGCAGTTCAGATGAGGAGATATTCTGGTCCACGCAAGTCAAACTTCACTTCTGCAGTTGCAGCTTTAGTTTCAGTAGCTTCCTTCAAACTAGGGCAGTCGATATCTTACAAACCGTCATTCGGATTGACTTGATTCCACCACCAAAAGTTGCGGCTTTCAGAGGAGGTTCAGATGAACCTACAACACAGTTCAGATGAGGAGATCTTCTAGTCCATGCAGGTCAAACTTTACTTATGCAGTTGCAACTTCAGTTTTAGCAACTTCCTTCAAACTAGGGCAGTTGATATCTTGCAAACCGTCTGTCGGATTGACTTGATTCCACCACCAAAAGTTGTGGCTTTCAGAGGAGGTTCAGATGAACCTACAACGCAGTTCAGCTGAGGAGATATTTTGGTCCATGCAGGTCAAACTTTACTTCTGCAGTTGCAGCTTCAGTTTCAGCAGCTTCCGGCTTCACATGTGTGAGGGAGAGACTCTTTTCTGTGCAGTAGAGAAGAGACTCTTTTTTGCGTAGTAGAGAGAGAGAGATGTGATGAGATGAGTGAGTGCAAATGAGGAAAAGTCCTCCTGTATTTATACACAAAGTTGGTGTTTGAATAGATGCCACTGTTGGGTTTCTGAGCCTACATGAGTTGTAGGTCGGCTTGATAATAATTCCATTATCAAAATAAATTCATATCTCCATGAATACTTATCGGAATTGGATGATCTTTAGATCAATCCTATACCTCTCGATGAGAGGAATCTAATGAACATATTATCAGCCATGAATATGATGACCCACATGAAGTTTGGCCCTAGTTTCCAATTTGAATACTCCCTCTCAACTAGGGAGAACTTTATTTGTAATCTGTCTGTCGATCGCTACTATTTATCCATCAAATGCACTACCCTGTACAGCCTGACCCTTGCCCTGCTCTGCTCTATTCTGCCTGTTCTGCTTTGTCTTGTTCTACCCTGTACGGATCTGTACGGCTCTGCTCTGTTATGCTCTACTCTACTTTGTTCTGTTCTGCTCTGCTTTTGTCCGAATTATGAAGAAGAAGAAATGATCGAGGATGTATCATACTGACTCAAAGT
>APFE030169033.1:67030-79153 GCA_000404065.3 Pinus taeda
GGGAAACCCTTTGATCAAATCTTCTTTTATCTTCAATAATTCAGTAGAGAGAAATAGTACAATAAATCTGATTTATGTTAGCAGTAGCAAACCCTAGATCAGTAGCATCAACATTAGCGGCTTCATCATCAAACTAGGGTAGACGATATCTCACAAACCGATTGTTGGATCGACTTGATTCCAACACCTAAAGTTGTGGCTTCCAGAGGAGGTTCAGATGAACCTACAACGCAGTTCAGATGAGGAGATCTTCTGGTCCACGCAGGTCAAACTTCACTTCTGCAGTTGTAGCTTCAGTTTCAGCAGCTTCCTTCAAACAAGGGCAGTCAATATCTTGCAAACCGTCTATCGGATTGACTTGATTCCACCACCAAAAGTTGCGGCTTTTAGAGGAGGTTCAGATGAACCTACATCGCAGTTTAGATGAGGAGATCTTCTAGTCCATGCAGGTCAAACTTTACTTCTGCAGTTGCAGCTTCAGTTTCAGCAACTTCCTTCAAACTAGGGCAGTCAATATCTTGCAAATAGTTCATCAGATTGACTTGATTCCACCACTAAAAGTTGCAGCTTTCAAAGGAGGCTCAGATGAACCTATAACGCAGTTCAAATGAGGAAATCTTTTGGTCCACGCATGTTAAACTTTACTTCTGCAGTTGCAACTTCAGTTTCAGCGGCTTTCGGCTTCACATGTGTGAGGGAGAGACCCTTTTCTGCGCAGTAGAGAAGAGACTCTTTTTTGCACAGTAGAGAGAGAGAGATGTGATGAGATGAGTGAGTGCAAATGAGGAAAAGTCCTCCTTTATCTATACACAACGTTGGTGTTTGAATAGATGCACTTGTTGGACTTCTGAGCCTACATGAGTTGTAGGTCGGCTTGATAATAATTCCATAATCAAAATAAATTCATTTCTCCATGAATATTTATCGGAATCAGATGATCTTTAGATCAATCCTACACCTCTCGACGAGAGGAATCTAATGAACATATTATCAGCGATGAATAAGATGACCCACATGAAGTTTGGCCCTAGTTGCCAATTTTAACAAATTTCAGTAATGTGATTGACCTCACTCATTCATATCAAAGGTTTGCTAGCGCAAAAAACCTTTAATTTCTCTGTAGAAGAAACCTTATAGGTAGCATTACTTTTTTATATTGTATTTTAAGTTCGCTTGCAAAATCGGAAATAACATATCCATGAGATAACAAAATTTGGAACTTCTTTTTTCCAGAGAAAAAAAAAACAGTTATAGGGAGCATTACTTACTGCTCCTAATTTATGTGTTATTCCTGGTGTCATGAATTCCACATATCTTCCACTTTTATTTTCTTTATCGATTTTGACCATATTATGATAATTTCGAGTTATTATAATTATCTTGAATCACCGACGTGTTTGTTTGCATTGCACAATCTTTTGTAAATACTGTAGATGTTAAGAGAAACCTTGAGTGTTATTGAGGTACTGGTTTCTATTCTGGGTTTTGTTAGAGGCTGGAACTCGGTTTTAATTTTATATTATGCATTGAAAAGCCCTTTATGGCGACGTTTAGTAATATTACTCTCTTTGACTAGACTTGGAAAACTGGTAAATCGTGTGCCGAAGATTATAAATGATGGAATTAAATGACTCCTTTCATTTTATTCTAATCAGCGAAATCGCTGCCTGGCTTCGAAAAATATGCTCTGGTGTCGATGGTTGAACGACATAATACGAACTTTCTTTGGCTCACGAATAAATATAAATTACCTTAAATGTGGTTATATATAAACCCTGTGACCTCGTTTTGCTTGCATCTAGTCGTATGTTATTTTTCTGTATGCATTTTGAAAATTTGTTTACATATATTGAATTTTTGCTGCCCCCAAATACTGCCTAAACCGGCTTTCTCTATGCAACAATTGGAGAATTTGTTTACATTGTGTATTTTGAATTAGTGCCGTCCCCCAAACGCTGCCTAAACTGGCTTTCTCTTTTAAACAGTCCTTTTTGTGATTAAGAATAACTGGAAATCCCATGCTTTTCGCTCAATCGTTTAGATATGTTTATGGAATTGATAATTATAGTCGAACATGTATTGTAATTGATGTCATCAGAAGATCAATATGGTGAAGGTGGTAGCATGAAGCAGTCACCATTTGGTTTTTCAATTAGAATATGAGAAACCGAGATCGTAATCGGCTAGGAATCACTTATATCGACCTGTTGCACCCCCCTCAATAAAGTGGCAACAAGTTTGGAGAGCCCTTGATTCAGGGGTATACATGAAACATTTGGGATGAGGTTACCAAATGGTGAGCGACGCAGTCTGTAGCTGCCTTTTCTCCCTTTGCTTATTTTCTATCAGAGTCGAAGTAGGTGGTGATGAGTCGATCTCTATATCTCTAGGTTCGATCCACTCTCCCTGCAATGGTTCGTAGTTGAAGGGCCTTGGTTGGTTTGCTTTGTTTGAATCTACCAACCCTGATTTTAAACTTCACCAACGTTTTTAGGGTGGTTTTGGATTTTAATTTCGATTTTGATTGGGATTTCGTTCTTTTTATTTTAAAATTATTTCTAGTAGTTTCAATCTTTTTTATTTTTAAATTATTTCTAGTAGTTGAAGGAGGCTGTGCTTTCTGTTTTTTCCAATATCAGAGAGCAGAGATAAAAGTTCTATAAAAGTAAGAGAGAGAGAACGTCAAAGATACAAGTCCAACTCCAAAACTCTGCTGTTTCACAGCGGCAACAGGGTGTTGGGAATGTCAGCAACAATCTGCCTAATCAATTTATATCAACATTTCTGTATGTGGGGAATCTTGACCTTAGTGTTACCGATGGCCAGATTTATGAGTTCTTCCAGCAGATTGGTCCCGTTCTCTCTGTTCGCATCTGCAGAGATATCAGCACCAAGAGTTTTCTTGGATACGCCTATGTCAATTATGGCACTGCTGAAAATGTCAGCAGGGCTTTAGATCCGTTGAATTTTATGCCTCTCAATGGAAAGCCCATTTGGATAATGTATTCACATCGTGATCCCAGCATCCGCAAGAGTGGATCAGTGAACATGTTTATTAAATATCTTCACAAAGCAATCGACATTAAAGTTCTCTATGATACTTTCTCTGTGTTTTGATCTATTCTCTCTTGTAAGATTGCAACAGACGTATTGGGACAATCTAAATGATATGGATTTGTGCAATTGGAGCAAGATGAAGCAGTTGAAAATGCAATAGAAATATTTAATGGCATGCTTATCAATGTCAAACTGGTTTGTGTTGGACCATTCATGACAAAGTAGGAGCGAGAGCAAGCAAATGGAAAAGCCAAGTTTAATAATGTTTTTGTTAAAGAATTTTTCAGAATATGTGAATGAGAAGGATTTGTGGAATTATTTTGGTGCATATGGAATAATTACCAGTGTGGTAATGATGAGGGATGCAAAGGGAAATTCAAAAGTATTTTGGATTCATCAATTTTGAGAATGCAGATGATGCAGCAAATTGCGTTGAAAGCTTAAATGGCAAGAAAATTGATGGCAAAGAATGGTATGTTAGAAAAGCACAAAAGTCATCTGAGAGGGAGTTTGAATTGAAGGGGTGATTTAAAAAGTTGTTGAAGGAAAGGCTTGAAAAGTTCCAAGGAGCAAATCTTTATTTAATTTTTTTTGGATGATATCATTGATGATGAAAAAATAAGAGAACTATTCTCTGGTTTTGGTATAATCACTCCCTGTAAGGTAATGAGGGATTTTCATGGACACAGTAGAGGTTCAAGATTTGTTGCCTTCTCATCTCCCGATAAAGCATCCCGAGCTCTCACGGAATGAATGGGAAACTTGTTATCAGCAAGCCTCTTTATGTTGATTTGGCTCAGCACAAAGAAGAGAGAAGGTCAAGACTACAGGCTCAGTTCTCCCAATTGCGGAATCCAGTTGGAATGGTTCCAGTTGTTCTGGCTTGTGTGGAGTGGATTCTTCACCTTGGATCTTGCCTACAACATGATAAAATAGTAATGCAGTATATTGAACCTCAACACACAGATTCGTTGTTAGGGACTGACCATCATATAACATGTAAATACTAATGGTTGGAAGTTTGGAACCCTAGGTCTGAGACAGTAGAGAAAAGACCAGATAGTGAGAGCGGGTGGGGGGATATTTCCAGTAATCCACAGCCACACGAAAAAGAAGGCTGTTGAAAAAGAAACTAAAAGATCATGTTTGTTTGTCAATTGTAATACTGCCAAATATAGACATAGTCAAGAATCAAGATACAATACCATAGGTCGATTTAAAACCATGGGCACCAAACCATTGTAAAGGTTGGACATGAGAAAACAAAAATAATAAATACTTTGTCAAAGAAATTGAATATGAGATAGTTAGTATGAGTACTGAAGGATAGATGGAATGAAGAGTGTTGTTTGGAGGGCAGAACAGATAGCTATAGCAGAACAAAATGTTGTAAGAGGTTGAAATCAGTTAAGATTGAAGATCCGAAGAATAGTGAAGGTGATTGAAGAGCAGTTGATTGGACTAATAACAAATCAACTACAAATAAGAAATCTAAAAGGGGGTTGGAGTCTCCTGCAAGTGGGTGCTTGCAAAACTTTCAAAGGGGATTGGTGTCTCTAGTAGGTTGGTGCTTGCAAAATTTGAAAGGGGATTGATGTCCCTTGCAAGTTGCTGATTGCAACGATTGCAGAAGTAGGTTGGTGCCTACATTCATTAATAAAGAGAAAGCAGTTTTGTGGTTTTCTCCTAGGTGGTATTCCACGTAAAATTTCAAGTACTGTGTTCTGTGTTAAAGCTTGATGTTGTATGGTATTTATATGCTTTAGATTGTGTAATTGGTTTAATTCACTAAGAATAAATGTGTTAAATAAATCAATGATTGATGAATGCTAATTCACCCCCCTCCCAATATTCAATAGTGTAACTCCTAATTGAATTTGTCAAGGATAGCTTTGCTGCTTTTGTAAACCATAATGAGAATATTATATTTATAAAATCTACATTGTGGACGCAACAATTACACCAAAAGGGGTGCTGTCCCAACTATTTGACTCATACACGACTCCTTGGAATAAGTGGATCATAAAATTTGATTTCTTCGATATCTAAACCATTATGCCTATATGTGTAAATACACCCAAAGACTAAATTTGACAAAATTCACAACACATGGCAGGAGGTGGGATTACATCTCTAGGCCCTTTACACCAACCGATATAGAAATAGAGCATGATCAAGAATTATCAAAAGACACTCTCAGTAAATCGAAGAAGTTTGGAGATTTTTGGGTGTTGGAGTTTCTTTCTTTGTGGTCTTTCCTATCTCTTGTCAGAGGAGGGGAGGGATGTAAATTATTCTTTAACCCTTCTGAAAAGGATGAAGAGGAGGCATTATCACCTTCAACCTTTTTTGCAGGTGCAATATAACTTTTTTGTTTTTGTTTTTTTGTAGGTGTGGCTTCTTTATCAGCCCCTAAATCCTTGTCTTGGGTTTGTTTAGGGGCTGTTTGAAAGGCCACTTCCAATGACCTTTGAGAGCCTAGCGCTTTATCCTTCTCTGCATGTGCACTTCTAACATATCTATTAGGGCATTGGCCTTCTTTCTTATTTGTTTTTTCACATACTACCTTTTCACCCTATGATTTTTCGTTTTCAGATCCATAAACCAAAGATCTCGGATGGATCCTGGTGTTTCTAGGGGAATGGAATACCTCTTCCTCTTTTGATGCGACCTCTTCCTCTGTGACTAAATTTTCTTGAGTCAGAACATCTTTGAGGGGAGACATGTTATTTAGACATGTAGAACTCACGCATTTGAGTTGACTAGTTGGATCTCTTGGTGTACTGGATTAGGGATTTCCCCTTCTTTGTTTGCTTGATTGAGGGCTTCAAATCTGTTCCTTGCCAAACCTTTTTTCTTGCTAGAGGAGAATTCTTGACCTTTGGAAGCTGATTTCTTTTTAGACGGAGGGCCTTTAGGTCCCAATTCGTTTCCTTCTTGTGTGCTTGTGGTTGTATTTTGCTGGGGGACACCTTTTCTTCTTTTTGGTTGCTGCCATGAACTCATTAATTTTTTGGATTTCTTTCGCGTTTAGGCATCTTTGGGCAAACTGCCCATATTCATGACAATTCTTACATTTAAATGGTAGTTGATCATTATCCACTTCTTGATAATGAGTCCAATTATCCAGATGGAGATTTATTACCATCAAGAGTCCCTTATCAAGATCCACTTCTACACCAATCTTGGTACAAGATTGCACACCTTCTTGTGGTTTTGCTGAATCGATATAGTGGTCCATAACATTTTTAGTGTTCCTAAAGGTGTCCTTGTTCCAACAATAAAAGTGAAAATATGACAATTTAATCCAAATAGGAGGAACTGATGGAACATCATTTTCAGGGTTGAAATCTGGATTTATAGATTTAGATACAAAACTTGAATCCTCATAAAATATGGTGCACTTCGAAAAATTAGATCTCAATTTGCTTTCTTTTCAAAGAGGAAAGAGAAACCCCCCTCCCACAGAAGGAAATAGAAAGCCATCCTTCAATCATGGGTTTCCATTTTTTATCCACCTAGAGATTTAGAGAGTGTACTGAGGGCCATAAGGCCATAAACTGCCCGTTCAAGCCTCTCCACTAAACTAAGAGGCATTGCGTGGGATTGATTGGCATGAATCCAATTTTTTGGACATCACCGAGTTTCCTCACAAATAGGGCTAGCTTGGAGCGCTAGAACCTTGGACCATCATCAACTAGTGCATTGAAAACATCAATATCAGGATCAGGTGGAGGAGGCAGAGGGTGAGGCCCTTTAGAACCTGAAACCATCAGCGAGGTGGTTGGGGTTTCTTTAGTTCCTTCCCCTCATCACTCCACATTATTCATATTGGAGATTGCTGAAGATAGCTTTATTGCACTGCTAAAATACTACTTGGTCTGATGTCCTGCTTTAGAACTTTCAATTTGGTCGATTTAGTTATGTTGAAAATTATTCATTTTTGTTATTTGTTCAACTTTGATTATCTAAATGGTTAAATTGTCGGAAAAATTGTTTGCTTCCTCCACACTTCTAATTAGAAGTCTTTTTCTGCAAAAATATCCTTCATTTGAACTTGACTATCAGGTTGGTCAGATTTTAACACCAGCGGATAAAATTTCAGTTAGCCACACATCAACTTTTGTATGGTATTTTTAAAGTTAAGTGGCAATGTATGTTTTATATTCCATTTAAGAGTGATTCCTAACACTCAAACTTCATTGGTTGCAATTCGACTTGTTTATAGTTTTTTTTTTAGTAGAAAAAGTTTTCTGCGTTATACGTTTTCCATTTAGAATAAGTTTACAATTTGCCAAATTAATCCTGAATTTTCTTCCTTTGAATTTTTAGTCAGTGATTTATTTCGGAAAAAGTAATACAATAATATGATTTTTAGCATATTTGTTTGTAAACTTTGGAAACCTAGAAATATAAATTATGAAGAAAACATTAGACTATTAGCATTTTGTCCATGTAGGGCTGAAAGGAATAAATTTGGATTACTAGAGAAACACAAGGACTATGTACTTAGGGCTTGTGTTTATCACAAGAAGCAGGAAAACATCCGGGTATGCCATGCACAATTTCTTTATATATTATTTTTTTCGATAAATTATTTTTGGGTTGAAATTGTTTCTCATAACATTTGCAAACAGGAAAAGCTGCATCTAATCACCCATAATCTTCTTTTTGTGAAATGGCATGGATCCTCAGTGGCATCTCTCATTTATGATACAGTTGTCTGTGTAATCTATATATATTGGTGTGCATTTGCTTATGCATGTTCATATGTTACTTTGTTTGTATGCTTTTCTTCACTGTCTTTCCTTCTGATAGTTTAGATTGTTATTGATAATGTAGAGGCTTCAAGAGAAAGCAGCATCTAGAAACCCTGATGAATTTTAATTTAGGATGATCAACACTAGGACTGTTGATGGCGTGCACCGTCCAAAGTAAGGAAATTCAAATATTTCATTCTGTCTTGCTTTAATCGCACCGAAGTTTAAGATGTTAAAAGTTGATTTTTTTTTTGTTCTTAGGAGTGGTGCAAAGCAATATTCCAATGAGAAACTGTTATTAATGAAGACCCAAGACATTCAATATGTGCTTCAAAAAGCACAGAGTGAAAAGAAGGTACAAACATTACTAAATACATTGGACAATGTGAAGGTGGATGGCATTTTTATATTTTTTATTGCAATATTTTAATATGTTTATTATGAATGATGCAGAAAGTAGAGCGACTTCAGTCTGCACTACATTGCATTGGTTGTCCTCCTTCAAACAGCCACACGTATTTTGCCGAAGACAGGTATTATTAGCATGCCAAATTTATTCAGTAAGCCATAACACCTTTAGTGGTCAAATGTATGATCACAGATATGGCAAAAGCAAATGCATACATCAACGTTAATTTCATTCATGAGTTATTCATTTATTTCCTTAACAGTCTTATTGAGAAATATTCATTGTCTAACATATTTGTCAATGATTTGTGTTAACTAACACGTTATTCATCATGTGCTCTGTCATTGCACCTCTTTGGTATTTTAGATTCTCTTTGCTATTAAATTCAGTAAATCATATTGAATTATGTGCTTTTGTGTGGCAATGGAATAATATAGGTAATCCTGGGGTGAGCCCTAGAGCAAGGATCCCCTCCATTCCTACCACTGAAGCTCATGTGGAAGAAACTTCGAATTGATGACTAGATGCTCAATGAAGCATGGAGACTAGTACTCTGGATCGAAGGAAATAACCTTTGCCAGTGGGCCCTCATGGAATTCACATGCCTCTAGTCCTTTGAAGTCTATCCCAGCCTCTCGGGTACGGTCTCCTCAAATATGTATTAGAAAGATATCCTGCTAGTCCTTTGAAGACTATCCCAGCCTCTCGGGCAGGGTCTCCTCAAATATGTATTAGAAAGATATCCTGCTAGTCCTTTGAAGACTATCCCAGCCTCTCGGGCAGGGTCTCCTCAAATATCTGTCAGAAGGATATCCTGCTGGCAGAGGTTGGAGGAAGAGATTTGAGTCCTCACTGCTCTGACATCTTAATGAAATCTAAGTCTTTGGCTGTTGTTTTCTACCGAAACTTAGTTGGACAACAGGGAAGAAAGCGTTGATCCCATTGGACAAATCTGGTTGTAGATTCCTAGTTTGACGAGTGACAATTCCTCTAACCAGAAACATATTCCCACTCAATTTAATTTATATATACTCCGTGGTAGTGAGAATTTTGTTACCTCCAAAACCTACCTAACACCTCGTAAGGAAAAGAACTATATGTGATAGAATACATACACCCTACCCTATATTTGATACCCAAATGCTATTGTCTTAGTAATTGCCAACAATGACAGTTAATATGATCTTCAGTTTTAGTGGTTCTCTTAAAATTATATGGAAAGTTATAATAGTATATAAATTACCTATGTGGGTCATTAATATTATCCTGGCCAATTTACTTAACTGCCCGTGTGAAAGTTTGATAGTGTTTGTCAAGAATTTTTTAAAATTTTGGAAAATAAATATTATTTTATATAGCCTCTCTGAATGAAAAATGTACATCCATCAGAAACAAAGACTTGTGTCTCAATTAGTTATGTTTTGCCTCTTTATACATAAATAACCATAAACTATATCCTTTCTGCACATATTTCCAATTTTCTATGTAGCATCAAAAGCACTCCTAGAGTATTGGCAACCTGTTCGTGGTGTTACCTGTTGTAGGGGAACGTGGGGATTGGAGCAGAATGTCCCCAATATGGGGAGAATGCCATCAAGAATGGTGGGCGCATGGGCACATTCCAAATGATCCCCCCATATCTGGGGTAGTTTGGGGAACATTCCCCAAATGTTCCCTAGATGTTCCTTGGCAGTGCCTGTCAGTCCCCAATTGTTTCCTAGACATTCCCAACGTTCCCTAGATGTTCCCTGGAGAATTTCACTTGCTCATTTCAAATTTGGTACCTGTTTCACGTGAGATGGTAACATTGTTCAATAATTGATTAATAATTTAAAATCAATAACTGATTATTGATTAATTTATGAAATATGTATTTGTGGATTGTGTGATGTATCATCTTTTCCATTTTCTAATTTCTTTTGAGACCTTTGTTGCTCAACAGTTATAAAATGGAGGAAAAGAGAACAAAAAATCTTAACAAACCATTATTGCAGTATGTTACAAGAGTGGACAGTGGTCGTTTCCCTGGTTGGTCCTTCTATATTTGTGGACACTGCTTTATGGGCAACTGCAACCAAGTAGCTGCCCAGTTTTTGGGAATAAGTAAGCATGTAGTTAACGTTGGGATTATGGTTAATTTTCATTAGAGGCCATGTGCTGACACTCTCTTAGATGTATTGGTGGTTTTGTTTGGCCTACTTATGGGTAGTTAACCCACTTTATTGTAGTTTTCTATATTTGATGAGGTCAGCTTAGTCATCTTCTTGGGGTTCCCTTAAACCCTAAAGTATTTGTTAAAATAAATTATAAAACATACTCATTGTAAATTACTCATTCAGGTCATTCTTTGATAAAGGTCTAACTGTCCAAGGACCAAGAGCATTCCTCATATAGCACGCTTTTGTTGTTCATGTGTTTGGAATATTCTAGCAATCTCTCTGGTTATGTTTGAATTTTTCTCTCAAGTGCATGCATTCATCTTGAGCTCTGCTATTATACTTCTGTTGTGTTTTCCTTGACTGGATCATGGTTTGTTGGAGAGTTCACCATATATCCACAATCTCTTTATGACCTCAACATGGTATCAGTCCTAGTGTGAACTCTTTCTTCTCTATCCAACACTGTTTTAAGGCTGATTAAGGTCTGAATCTAGGGTTTTTTTCCAGCACTTTTTTTTATTTTTTATCTTGAGCTCTGCTATTACACTTTTCTCGTGTTTTCCTCAACTGGATCATGGTTTGTTAGAGAGTTCACCATAGATCCACTACCTATTATGATCTCAACATTTTATCAGTACCAGTGTGAACTTGTTTTTCTCTAGTCAACACCATTTGAAGGCCATTTGAGGTCTGAATATAGGTTATTTTCAGCACTTTTTTAGGACGGCAAGAGATTTTCTAGGGTTTGTTTACCTGTCCTAAACAAGTGCTGAAAAAGCTTTAAATTTCTAGGGATTTTTTACCTGTTCCCTCAGCAGTGCACTCTGTTTTTGGGCAGAGTTTTGACTTCTCAGTGGATTTAATGGGAGTTTTTTGCAAATCTCTACCTTTTTTCTAGGGCAGTGGACTCCTGTTTCTATATTTTCAGCCAAAAATAGTGTAGTTCTGATGGCTGTGCTGGTATCTTAGGCATCTCAATATGGAAAATGGCTTTTCCCATCTTAACTGGGCTAACTATCATATTTGGGCTAATAAAATGACAACCCTTCCTTATAGCAAAGGTTTATGGATGCTTTTGGAGAAACCTTTTCCTGCCCTGAAATAAGATAGCTATGGCCTAGTTTGCCTGAAAAACGAGGATGAATCCCTTTGATTGATCACTCTCTATGTGGAGTTGGACCTTCTTCATCTCACCAAGATTAAGAAAAGCGCAAAGCAGAGATTTTTGAAACTTTTCACACTTTATTTTACATAGTGAACACTACTCAATCATGTTAAAATTGGCAACTAGGGCCAAATTCCATCTTGGGACACCTCATTTGATGGAGTTGATTGCATTGGATTCCTCTTTTTGAGAGGTCTGTTGACCTCTACCGGTCAACTACCCATGCAGTACACCCCCCTATTTTTTGCAAAAAGGGGCAGCACCTGATCGGCGTGTCCGTGCCATCCTGCAGTCATCAGCATTTTGATCGATCTAATTGTAAACCCAGTCTGCATGTATTAATTGTAAATAATCCTAGCAGATGTGAGTCGTGTTGAAAATTGCCTAGGTGGACCTAACTTTCCCATGATAATCTATGTCCCGGGAGGTTTTTCGTTTCACCGATCCACGGATCGGCAGAGTTTTCCTTCAAACCTGACCCCAAAGCCGGGATAGACTTTGTCATTGGAATTTTAGAGAATCCTAGTGTGTTAGCCTGCTGGATTATAGTTGTGTCGCAGAACTGGGTGTTTT